>CAUYLG010042460.1:0-63033 GCA_963573385.1 Cacajao melanocephalus
CGTGTGGCTCCTCCGCCGGGAATCTCCTAGTCTGTGGGCAACAAAAATTCGTCTGAAAGTGCGGCGTCCACTCGCTCTCTGTGCTTTCACTGGGAGCTACAATCCTGAGCTGTTGTTAATCGGCCATCTTGGATCTCTCCCTCAAATTTTATATATGCAGCTTACATTGATTTCATAACTCAAAAAGAAATCAGTTTAAATAAAAAGAAATACATATACGCACGCTAAATTATTGGTTGAATTTAAAATTTTCCTAAATTTTAAACTATAACATGTACATTTGAAATAAAAATTAGAACATGTTATACTGAAACAGTGTGAATATTCCATGATTTTATCAATGCATTATTTTCAATTTAATATTTGTTCCAATGAGGATGAAAAACAACTTAATATTCTATCTATTTTTGATATACTCCATAAAAATTTGCAGTTTTTAAATATCAAATTGTATAAAGGTGGATAGATTCAGGTATGGATTTCAAAATTGCAGTCTGGACTCTACCTTTTAATATTATCCAACCAATTATGCTGACAGAATTAAAAAGATTATCTAGTCTTGTTCTTTTTACATGTGGAATTTGTTACTGGACAAATACTGAATTGCAATAATTTAGATTGGCCTATACAATTTCAGGCACAACATTAGGTTGATAATAAACACAAAATATAGTCTTATTGACTGTATTTGATCAGTTCTGTTTTTAAATTTTTAGAATGCTATTACTTATGGCCTGACTTATTGACCTGATTTAAGGCTTTTTTCAACTTATCTGTTACATATTGATGCCATTTATTAAGGTATATTTTTATGTGACACGTTTTAGAAATCAATAGGATAAGTGGCATTTATTTTGTATTGTTTCTTCAAAAGTGTCCTGAAATATTGATGGCATATTTTTCTTTGAAATTATTCGAAGTATTGCAAATCAAATATCACCAAATTAATTTTTCTGTTGACATTTCTAAAGCTAAATTAATTCAATATTTTAACTGCATATAGTTATTCATTTAGAACAAGACCAAGAAAAGGTTCTAAAGCCCCTCTACCCGTTTTTTTCAAATAAGATGCTTTGCAATCAGTTTCATCTTCAAGACACTTCAGTGATATTTTATTTGTGATAGCTCATAAGATGCCCTGTATCTTATGAGGTTAATTGCACATCTCTGACACTGTTTTAAAGCATGTAAGCCAATAATTTTGCCTTCAGCATTTCTGACATTGTAGTTACTTATTTGTATTGCATATAGAAATTGCTTTGGTATTTGTCTATGAGCAATCATAGTTATATAAACTTCTAAGAAATCTCTCCAGAATTAGAAAATAGAAAGCATTCATTGATATTTAGAACTTGGAGTTTCATACAAGTAATATAGCAGCATTTTTCTCACTTAGAAATAACTCAGCATGATTCTCATACTGCCAAATTGTTTCTAATCATTGACTTTGCCTAGTGGAAATACTCTTTTCTTTTTTACTGAATTTGAATTTGCTTGGCTTACTTTAAACATTTATAAATAGATACATTTTTTAACCAACTGAATCACCTAACATCTGTAACCATACATAGATCACATTCACAACACTTTTCCATAATCATTATTTCATGTTAAAAAAAAAAAAAACACTTGTTTTCTCAAAGCCCGGAGAGCTTCAGACCACATCATTGTTTCTTCAAAGTCTTCAAAGAAGTTTGACTATGCTCCTGGCTTAGAATTAATGTCTGTGGATTCCTCATTATGTCAATAGTGTATAGGTTATGGTTTTGCTCATTCAGTTCCTGTGAGTTATGAGAAAATTCCTAGATGTTCTTCTCTGAAAATTCCTTATAAAATCTTCTTTATTGATAACAGACAGTCTTAAAACAATTGTGATATTAAAGGGTTCATAACACATTTCATACAGCTCAAAATATTTAGCCCACAGCCTTCACTAAATGAGAAAAAGAGAAAATGTGTAAGGCTAATCCTGACTGGGAGAAGGGAGAAGATGAAAGACAAAATATAGAATTATAATGTCCAGGTATATTTTTCCTGTTTTGGATGTTTCCAGTGAAGTTTGAAAGTATGAATTTATTTAAGGAAATGAAGTAACATATCACTTTAAGTGTTTTTCATACTCAGTACTCTAGATGTATTTTATCTCTCCTGGAAAGCATTATAAAAGTTTTAAAAAAGAGAGAAAAGAAGAAAATAATATTATGTTAAATCTAAAGCAAGTTTATTAATTACAGAAACCATCCAAGTCTAACATAATATTCCCCTTAAATTTGGATGGCAGAGTACGTATCTTTCCAAATAGAAGACAATAGTAAAATCTAAATAATTTTAAAAACATTAAGGTTTTGTGTTTATAATTAGACTACTTTAAAAGTAAGAAAAAATCCACACTCTTTCAGCTGCTTTAAAAAAAGATAATTGTCCTTAAGGAAATGAATATGCCAAGAAATATTGGAAGCCCCCTTTCTTCCAGAGGTGATGATTCACTTGTGAGTTTTAGTGCTTTTCACACCAATTTTGATAGCAATGATGGATTTAAGCATTTTGAAGTACTTTATTGCCTATAAAATACTTATAAGCATTAATATATATTTTACCAATTTAACAAAATGTTAAATGGTATAAGTAGTAAACTATCATTTACTCTACAACTTTTTTTTATTGTTGTTGTTCTTATGTGAATAGAAGTAAGTCTTCTAATTTGCTTTAGTAAAATGTGACTTGGAAAATGGAGCTGAATAAATCAGTTGATATAACATTGGTAAAGCCTTTTTTCCTGGATTTTTAATTGTAATATCAACATTTCGAAAATCTGTAGCCATAGTTTCCATCTAATTTTTTCTAGGAGGGTTACTTAATCTGTACCCAATTACCATGACTTGTGCAGTCATATTTAATTCTTCTGAGAAAAAGTTACTCTGTATATTATGTAAGTGTTTGCTATTGGTTCATTTCAAAGTTGAGATTCTAGAGTAATATTTACCTACATCCCAGGTCCCCTGGGAATTTATATAACCTCAAGAATAAGAAAGAAAATAAGGGATAAAGAAAAAATAAAATAAAAGCATCAAATTTTCTAAATGCTTAAAAATATTTCTTCAGTTATCCTTTAAAATATTATTCATAAAGATACCTTTTAAGTTTTCTACATCATGTACTTGTTATAGGATATGCTCTATGTTCCTCTAAATTCTTCTCTTCTTGATTTTGTTTTTTGTTTTTCCAGTTACTGGCTGACCAACAAAGTTCCTATCAAAAGACCCAGCACAGGTCTCCTCATGTATACACTTGCCACAAGATTCTGTGATGAAATTCACCTGTATGGATTCTGGCCATTTCCTAAGGATTTGAATGGAAAAGCTGTCAAATATCATTACTATGATGACTTAAAATATAGGTACTTTTCTAATGCGAGCCCTCACAGAATGCCATTAGAATTCAAAACATTAAATGTGCTACATAATAGAGGAGCTCTAAAACTGACAACAGGAAAGTGTGTAAAGCAATAAAATACATTTTGAAACATACAAACAATATGCACTTCTTTTCTGAAGATGCTTCCGAAGATTTGAAAATAGGATCCAAAACACGGCTGGGTTTCAGCATCCACCAATTAACTGGAAGGTTGATAAAGGACGTTCATGAGAAATTTACTACCAGCTGATGAAATACCTGCAAAGTGCTCTAAAAATTAAATATTTTGACTTCAAGGGTCCTAGTAAGTGCCACTTCCACTAAGAATACAGTTTGAATGTATAATCAGTAGCGTTTACAAGATCCAACAGTGCACTCATCATTAGTTAGCAAAGTAAATATGTTCATCACTGTCAGGCTGCCCACAGCAACGCCAAGCACATTAGAAGAGAAACCCCAGGAACACAGCTCAGCCCTTGGGAAATTAAACTGTCCTTGTGAGCAGAAATCAAGATGGAAGCAATTTGAGCAAGAAAATCCATAAGATTAAACAACTCAAGTAAATGCCTTCAGTCAGGACTCTGAGTCTGATTATGAATTTTATGTTTTAATTTATGTTTTTGTTTGTCTTCTGGAATCTCTTTTGGTTTGGGTATTGGGGTGCTTAGAAATCCTTTCTGAGATACATACGAATGAGGAAAATAAACTTTAAGTAATTATTTTTAAATTTCTTGTATTTTTTTGCAATCTATCACACAAAGACTTTTTAAAAAAATATTTTATTTTGCACAACTCTAAACCTCCGTATTATTTTCCAATGGTGTAGAAGGTACCAGCTAAACTGTGCCACTATGTAATATTAGGCCATTCTAAAGAAAAGATGTTCCATGTCATCTGAGATGGTAAAATAGGCAGAAGAAAAAAGATCTTTGGTACCAAAGATTATACTTGTGTTTCTACACAGCAAACCATTTTTCTTTCATGAAAATAATATATGATTAAAATGAATATATTATTTTGCTATTAATGTGAAAGTTGTCTCTAAATATTTGTAAATTTCCAAACTCACACTTCATTTTCATTTGAAATGTCTTTCACACGTTTTACATTACTTAATAATTTTGTGGAAGCATTTTGCCCTTTAGAATAAATATTTGATTGATATAAAGGAATTGTGACTTCCAGTTCTTTGATATTTCCCTTGTTATTCAAATGGAAATACGAGAATGCTCTATATATTACTGTTAAATTTCTTAGTGCAGAAATATCAATTTTAATAGAGTATTGTTTTCAAAACAAAGATGATTAATTTCAAGAGGTTTAACAAGAAAATTGTATGTCAATGTTTTGCACTTAAAATGAATTTAATTGACCAATATATTCTGCAGTTAAACTTAGTCACAATATCACATGTGTTTTTCAAGAAACACATGAAATTATTAACAAAGTAATCAAAAAAAATTTAATGTATAACAGAGTTGACCAATAGGCCAGTTTTCTGGTAACTTATACTATGACAGTAGATTGTTTCTTTAGAAAGCAGAAGCACTGCATTCTCTACTTTGGTTTCTTATTTCTTGGGGAGACAATTTGAGGAAAGAAGAAATGGCACTGAGAGTATATACGTTTTGTTTCTTAGGGAAAACAGTCTGAGAAATGAATAAAAACCATGAAGACTGTGTGTGTGTTTGTGTGTGTGTGCACACGTGTGCGCGTGTGTGTCCATGGAAAAGGATATTCACAGTAGTACAGTTCTCAATATTTTTAATTACTTGTAGTATTTTTTTAAATATAGTAAAACCTTGGGATATAGAATATTATATCTTTTGAGAATGTATGTGTCTATAAGTAAGTAAAATATAATGCATATAGGAGACTGATAGCTAAAAATGAATGGAACGTTAATGTACTTTTATAATTAAACATCTTATCTATTGGATATTGTAAGAGAATCAGATACATGTTTTTAATGTAAAGTTGAAAAGTCCGGTTTACTTAACAAATTGAAAGTGATTTATAAAATCTAAATTTGGACTGCTTGCAAGTAAGTTGTTCAAGTTGCCTTTAATTTAAATCCAATAAAATTCTAGAAGTCACAAGCAAATTTCTTATAGGTAAAATCCATCCAGGCACTCATTCAAGTATGTCTTTAAAAAACAGCAGCAAGGTACCTTGCCATTTTTAGTATATTTTCTTCTCATCTCTTTTATTTTCTTCTTTTCTTTTTTTTGAGACGGAGTCACACTCTGTCACCCAGGCTGGAGTGCAGTGAGGTGATCTCGGCTCACTGCAACCTCCACCTCCTGGGTTCAAGTGATTCTCGTGCCTCAGCCTCCCAAGTAGCTGGGATTACAGGCACCCACACCATGCCCAGCTAATTTTGTATTTTTTAGTGAAGACAAAGTTTCACCATGTTGGCCAGGCTGGTCTTGAACTCCTGACCTCAGGTGATCCACCCTCCTCAGCCCCTCAAAGTGCTGGGATTACAGGCATGAGCCATCGCACCTTCCCATTTCCCAATTAATAAATACATTTAAACAATGTTAAGGCCACAGCACACATATCTCAGCCATTCATTGTTCTGTGCACTGATGTTCGTCTCATAGATGCATTGAGTAGTGCCTTTTTAGCTTTTTTGCATTGCTTTGTCACCGTATCCTTTGTGTTCCCTAAATACACTGCCCACTTCCAAAAATGTTCAGCATGAGTAAAGGGCTTCAGTATTGACTGAGACTACTTTTGTTCATCTCAGGGAACTTTCAATAGTCAAGAATGAATTAAGTTAAAGGTATCTAGGGTTCAAAGAAGACAAACTGTACAAGCTCATTTTATTCCTTGTTGTATACCTTTCCATCTGCCCTCTGGCTTTCACTGTCTACAATGGCCTTCTTCTAGGAACAGGGCAAGATCAATGAAGGCTAAAGAGTAAGAAAAAGAGTTGAGATTTAACCAATAGGGGAACATAAAGAATCATAACAAAATCATATTATAAAAGCATACTTGAGATATCTGGAGTTTTTTTTTTAATTTTGAAAATATGATATATTCTGTTTTAATATTTTAATTTATTTTTTACTATTTAACCTTGTACCTGGCAATGCTCAGGCAGCTGATTGTGAAATATTCCTGTCCTTTACAGAACATGGTTGTTATTGTGCTGTTGACATGAATAGGCCATGGATACATTTTCATCATTATCTCTCAGCCTGTGCTGTAATTAATGTTAAGTTACGAAAAAATTAAAAGTTAGCAAGTAATAGATTTTCTGGGCAAATCTAATGATTCAGCCCACAGGACTGATGAAACTACTGTGGAAGTTTTTCTGTCTGAAAGAAGGTGCTGGGCATTCAAATGTCTTCATGTATTGTATATCATATGAATTATATGTCAATTGCTAATGGGAATTTCTACATATATGCTTACAAAAGCAATTTATTTAAGTAATGCTAGAAGTAGTGTACATACCAATTAGTTATTCAGCTACTATACAGAAAAAGGATGAACAAATTAATTTATTTCTAATTGAGCCAGTTAAACATAATGCATATAATGTGATATTTGGTTCATAAAAGAGTTGTTTTCATGTGGTTATTGTGTAGGGAGTATATATAATTGTGGAAGGGGTATGGGAAGAGTTGTGTACAGTTAGTTGTCATCTCTACAAGTTTGAAAGTTTTCCCATCAAACATTATCAATATCCCAATGTTTTAAAAATTGAGTGAGGGTTATTATTTGTATTTGATGAAAGAAAATCCAAATAAGGCCCACCTAGAAATAGATATTTTATTATATATGTGCTATAGATATATCTATATAGTACAAATAGACATGTGTGATGCATATATACAATGTTATATATGTGTATATGTGTGTGTACACACTGAGTCTGTAATATGTACACACTAGATTTGTGTTACGCTAATATCTTCAGGGGCTGCACTGTGAACTCCCCTGGAGATAAGTAAGACCACTTTAGAATAAAGAAGTTCTTTTGAGACTTCAGTTACTAACCTGCTTTAAGAGGTATCTACTTTATAACTGAATCCTATGTCATTCATACGTAGAGTTACAGTGAGGGTCTAGTATGTCCAAATCTTAAAAATAATAATAAAGAAGAAAAGTAAAGCCTTCAAGCTATCAATGTATTTGAATTACAGTTTTCAGATTGTGGCTCCAGGCCTTGTGTTTCTCATTTAAGTAGCACCTTTTAATAAATACTGTTTCTTTATTTGTACTTGGCAAAAGCACAAGTGTTTCAAATGTAAATAGCAGGAAAAAAAAGAGTTTACAGAGATAGCATTGCTGCATAGAATAATTGCTACCGAGTATTTCTTATACAATTTGTGGAATTGAAAGATGAGGTTTATTCTGTCAAGCTCATTCTGTTCAACACTGTTTTCTTATTGTTTGTGTATAGCAACTGGGTATTATTGTTTTATCATTTGTAAAATTGTAAAATAAATTAAATCCTTTTTTTCACTGTTTCTTTTTTCTCTTATATCCAAACCCTTAATTATACTTTTATGTCAACATCAGGTGATCACTTTTAAGAAGCATTTGTCAGTGCTTTTGTTTTCCACTCCCCTTATCCCTATTGATCTGCAATTAGGCAAACCATTTATTTTTAAGTGTATGCATGTGAATATGAACAATATGAAAAACTCCATAACTATTAGGGAATCCTTAATGATTTTTGTGTAGTACAGTCTGTTTGTGGTTGAGAGGATAAAGTATTTCACAAGTGACAGTCATTTATATCTAATTTATGCTCCCACTGACTAATGTTAGTGGGTCATTTTAGCTACAATGGCTTCATACACACCACACATTCTATGGCAGATGTTTGATTTAGTATTTCAACTGCTATTTAATACACTTAATACTATTTGCAATTTGCCTTCCCGGAGGTGATTCCAAAAAACTCCATGCTTAAATCTTCTTCCATGGCTTTCTATAACTTGCAAGTCTGTATTCAGACTCTGTATTGATTTGTGCAGAAATGTTTAACTGTAATTTTAAGAAGCCACTGTAGCACTCTGCAATTTTGAAACATTTACTGGAGACCAACAATGAAACATTGACAATAATTAATAAATATAGATGCTATTTATATTTGCATGATCATTTTTTCAAAGATTCAAATAAAATAGGTTATTCCTAGCTATTTTGGGGGGTTATAATCAGATCTCATCATATAAAACTCAATTTTTTATGTAATGGAAGAGCTTTTAGATTGTAAAATGAATTTTGATACCTGAAGCAATTTTCTAAAAGTCAATATTTAAAAATAATTTATACCTACTGTCAAATATTATTTAAATGCTTATTGGTTTAGGTATGGTTTTCTCTCTCTTTACTCTTATTATTTTATGTTACAGCCCAGTCCTTTTCAAAATACATTTTGAGAAACATTGCTATTTAACATACTTTGCAAAAGAATGATACGTTCTCACATAATTCCACAATGCTCCCTGGAATTAATAAGGAACGGTATCATATTACAAACTAGGAAGTCTCCAAATAAAGGAAATGATTTAAATTTTCCTAACCAAGAATTTCAAAATGTAGCAAATTTTTGCACCTTTAATACTTATTTTAAGAAATGCGAAATACACTCTTTTTTACAAACCTTTTCTAGAATTAAAAACTTGGCATACATTTTTATTTGCCTTATACTTAAATATCTATAATGTCCTAACAATTTATGATTTAAATATAAATTGCCTTATTCACACCTTTTCCTTATATTATATGCTACAATTTAAAATATAAGGGTCAAGATGAATATTTTGATTAGGTAGGGGCTTTCCAGATAGTTTATTAAAATGTACATTTCTCTAAGTTTTTGAACAAGCTTTATTAGCTATGGATTACTGCATCAAACCAATCCAATTCACCGAGGCCTATAATGTTAGTATAAAATGGATTGAATATCTACTCATAGTAACTCAAAAATATACCAGGCCATTTACATCTCCCCCATCATATGTTATCAAGACTTTAATTGTTCTTACTCTGAGCCAAATATAGTTTTTAATACCTTATGTGTATTAACTGATTTAATACTCATAAGTCTATGAGATAGATTCTGCAAATATTATAATTTCATAGATAAAATTAAGGGAGAGGTCATGTGATGTGCTCCAAATCATGCAGCTCAAAAATGAGAGAACAAGGACTGGAACTCACTGACTTCAGTGACCACATCACTAACCATCACATTTCGATGCTGTCTTTTTTAGCAACCAAGAAGTTCTTTGGGAAACAGTTTGCAAAACAGATGAATATTTAATGAGTACAGATCAAAAATATAGGTACATATATAAAAATAATATGTAATTTAGACTTTGGGAAGGTCTAATTACTGATTCCTGCCCCCATATAGGACAATCATTTTTAATAATAAAAATATCTTGACTTCCAGGTCAGTGTCTTTTCCCTTATTGGTACTGGATAAAAACTGCAAATTCTTTCTCCTGACTCTTCTTGTTATATTTTTTGCATGCAAGCTGGATTACCTTTCGGTTCGAATCTGACTTTATGTATCACAGAATTTATTACATTACAGCTATTTTAAAGTCTAAATACAAGCGTCCTACATAAATGTTTTGATTGAATGTAAGTGTTTTATTCATCTCCATTAGCAACTGTTTATAGAAATATCTTAAAGTTGAACTTCTGCAGATGGCTAAGCTCACTCATTTGATATTGTTTTCATTTTGTTTACTAATTTTTCTCTCTTCCTGGAGATAGGAGTAACATAATTTCCAAATTAAGGTGGCAGCTTAATGATTTGCTCTATAAACTAGCTTCATTGTATATAAGCCCATGAGAAGAAAAAATAATATCAGATATAAGTATCATACTAACTTAACCAATTTTTAAAGGATAAACTAATTCAGTCACTTAATTGCTTAATTTCTATAATCTCAATAAGCAAATTATGTAAAAAAGTGAATACCAATACAAAAATAACTCTATTTATTTACTTTTTGCTTCCAGGTTGCTGATTTCTGATTCAATCATCAAAATAGGATTTCTCATGTAAACACAAAAGAATTCTAGCCCGGGATGTGTGACAACTCCATACATTTCCCATTTGGAGATTTAGAAAATAGACTAAGATAGTAAAAGAGGTGAGAACCTGCAATAAAGAAAGAAAATTCTATTGTTTAAGAAGTCATATATACTTTTATAAGTACCTCTTTTGGCTATGAAATTATCTTCTGAAGAACATACTTTGGATAACACTGCTGAACGTAACAAATGTAATAATGCAAGAAGAGAGAACAAATAAGAGTTTCACATGTAAAAGCTGATATTTATTCAGTGTTTACCTACCTACTAAATATTTTGATACTATTTTCAAATATGAAAAATGTTTAAAGTGATATATTTACTCTCTAAACATTTCTTAAATTATTTTTTACAGAAATTATTACTCTCTTTTTAAAAATATTGATCACACACCTACATGGTTCCATTCCTAAGAGCAGTTGAACTAAAAGCTATTGCGCATTCTAGGCCATACATACAAATCAGTTAACTTTCAGGCCTTTTTTGTAGCACAGGAAGAAGCAAGTGCTATGATGCACTAATTTGCATTTTCTAGAGCAAATCAGGATATTATAGTAAGCTCATTCTCTGCTGCCTGTCCAGCCCAGCTTTCTTGGCTCCAGCCTCTGGGCACCACACAGATGGGCTGACTACGAGCACATCTGCCACTGCTGCCAAAATGTAAACACACTCAGCTGGCAGCAGATGTTTTCCAGGAAAGATCACTACCAGTGGAGTTGTTCTGCTTTGGATTCCTTTAGCTGATCTCCGTGGTTGGACATAAGGCCATTCTATTCAAATGGATCATTTGTCTCCCAGATATAGAGCAATAACACAGTAGATTAAGGCTCGACTGTTTTATAATTACCATGTTCATATACGTAGAAATGTTGTTAAAACCTCTCCTAATGGGTCAAGATTTTTCTTCTTATATAAATGGGACTTATTTTACTTTAACATCTCATTTACTGAGCTCTTCAACAGTAAAACATGAAGTTTAGAGGAAGAAAAATAAGCATCTTTTCTGTTTTTCTATGGTCACTAGTATAATTTAAGTGAATGTTCTCTTGTGATGTTCTAATCATTATCTGCATTAATAGGTCTAGTCCTGCTTTTTTATTGGAATACTCAGCATTCATTTGTGGTAAATGTTATTTAGTACTGTAGACCTTGAAAGCACATTTTTATATGAGTTTATAAACTTATTGAATATGCATGTATTTGTAAATCTTGATGGCATGTAAAATTCTAGAAATGCTCCATCTTATACAATTTTTACACTTATTCAGCATTTCTAAAGTAATAGTAACTACTTGTCACTCTGTTAACATGGAGGAATACCTTTCTCCCAGGTTATCAAGATTTAAATAGAAGCAGGATAGAAGAAAATAAATGATATCATTTTCTTGTCAAGTACTCTACTTACTGTGTGCCCAAAGAGTTAGGGGAGAATCAAGGAGGTTTCTGGATGAGGGACATTGAGGTGTATAGAAATGGATGTTCAAGAAAGTATCTTCTGACTAGTGGCTATTAAACTGAGTTTTAAAGGACATCTTTAATTCAGTTAGACAACCATTATTGAGTGTTGACAACGTGCACCTACAAAGAGCTAGTAATTTTTACATCTGTGTGACTTTATTTCAGTTATTTGAATGACAGGTCATATGATTTGACTGTGTCCCCACCCAAATTTCATCTTGAATTGTAGTTCTGAAAATCCTCCTGTGTCACGGGAGGGATCTGCTGGGGGATAATTGAATCATGGGAGTGGTTTCTCCCATGCAATTCTCATGAGAGTGATTAAGTGCTCTCAAGTTATGATGCTTTTATAAGAAACTTCCCTCTTTGTTTAGCTCCCATGTTTCTCCTTGCTGCTGCCATGTGAAGAAGGACATATTTGCTTCCCATTCTACCATGACTGTAAGTTTCCTGAGGCCTCCCCTTCCCTGGCCACGGTGAACCATGAGTCAACTAATCCTCTCTCCTTTATAAATTAGCCAGTCTTGGATGTGTCCTTATTGCAGCATGAGAACACACTAATATGACAAGCAACACAGGAACTCTGATCATCCATGAGTGCCACACTTGATTAGGCAGGACATGGAGCAGAAGAATTTCAGGAAAGATATGAGCCTGGTGGAAGAACATCACTCTTTTTAAATAAATTGCCCTTGCACATCCTCTGCAAACTTGAAATGTCCTGAGCAGAGGACATGGGTGAGACATGGTTTGTAGTCTTTGTAAAATCAAGACAAGAGATACTTCATTAATAGACAAACAATACTCAATTAAGACAGAAGACCAAAATAACAAATGGTAGCTAGTTTTTCTTGTTTGTTTTTAGAAATCTAAATATTAGAGTTTGAAAGAAGCTAATGATTGGCCTAGAAAATTGAAATACCTAACAATACCTGCATTTGGAAGTTATAAAATTCTCTGAGCTCCCCACATCCTGATCGTATTTCTCCAGATTAACTGTTGAACTCCAAGTTTGAATAAAACTGAAGCATGACTTACTACCAATACCAAGTAACTGCAGACTTTCTGAAATATTTATTTTATGACACTCTTCACTTGAAAATATTAATAGTTTCTTTGTGTTTCCAACCTGAAGGAATGATTCATAAAAGAAAATGTCTCCAACTTGATTCTAAATAGTGAATTAAAAATTATTTTAATGACTTTAATATATGTTTCTAAATTATCCTAATTTTAAAGTTTGATTTTGAAGTGATCTCAGTATCTGAAAAATCTACCTGCCAAAATTTCCATCATATGCAATTTGGAACTTCTAATATTACTTTTCATTCAATGACTAGTCCTCTCTCCTCTGTAGGCTCCTCTTTTATGTCCTCCTCTAAAATATTGTGTTTTCGGGAAGATATTTTGGTATTTTTTTTAAATCTCCACACCTCTAGAAAGCTTATCTATTCCGATGTATTTAACAGATATATGGACACCCTGGAGATAATAATAAAAACAAGGAATCTATTCATAGAACAATGTCCACATGCGTGTCTTAGTCCAGGTCCCCTTAAAACATAGCTCAAGGGAATTTTAATGCAAATAGTTTATTGGGCAAATGTTCCTAGGAAGCAGAAGTGAAGAACCAAGGAAAGTGTAACAGAAAAAGAGTGAAAGCCTATAAAAAGATGTTTTCAAATAGGCTGTTTCTGTGAATAATGGGTGCTCAATCCTACTTGGACTCTCTGAAGGGCCTTAAATAAGGATCTGAGGATTCAAGAGATGAAAAAAGTAATTGTCCATCAGACCCCCATCACCTACAGAGAGTTTCCCTCTGAGTCATTAACTTCCTGAAATTCTGGGTTGTGCTTGTGAATTCTAAGCTAGCTCCCACAAGTTACTCATAGCATATGCCAGAAAAAAACTTTCAGTATCAAGGGAGGTAGAGCTTAACTTGAGGCACTCTATGCAAAACATCATTTGCTGAATTAGTGAGAAGAATCATGGGTGAAGCAGAGAGGAAGTGATATAGTGTATTAGATGTTTAACACATGTGGTCTTCCTAGTGCATGACTTGTGTAGGCTCATGCACTCCATTAATTCCAGTTCATAGTCAACTCTCCAAATTGTTAGAAGGATACCAAATTTATGGAAGACTTTATATAAGAGAATTACTTTGGAAACTATAGCCCATCTATCTGTAAGTCATTTCAGGATGATTGATATTTATCAACGCCTTCCATTACCCATTTTAGAGCACGCTCATTTCAGTTGGTGTGGGTTTGTTAACTAAGGGACGACCCAAACTTTTACTCCAAGGAGTCTGAGCACTTAATTGACTTTTATTTGGTGGACTTGATTGCTGAAATTTTCCATTCATATTTATTTCTGGGCATTGAAGCACCAAGAGACACTTGGTGACTCTTCCAGGTCCCAAGCATACTCTCCTTTACCTACGTTGTACAGCAGGTAACTCTAACTCTTTGTCATAATCAATGTCAATCACTCCTTCCAGCACAGTAACTCTTTTCCTTGCCTATTGGTTCACTGTGATGAGGAGCCCAATTTAATAAGGTAGTTGTTTCAGCTTCAAGTTGAGTGGGAACTTCATTGTGTCTCTTGGAAGAAACATTCCTCCATTAGAAACCAGGACTTCTGATGTACCACACACTGAATTATGAATACAGGAAATTCGAAGTTCCAAAATGGATTAACAGAAGTAATTATACTTTCACCTCTTGGTTACGAAACTGGGATTCTAGATGTTGGGGACACAGCATTATGTATTAGCCATTAGTTTAATGTCTATTACAAATTTTAAAGGACAGCCTCCCAAACCTGCATGGTGTCGTGGCCCCGAACTGTCATTCTGCAAAATATTTAACAGGTCATTCCATTGTATGCTGTTGGCAGTTTCTGGTAATAAGCTATGTACTGCCAGAAGTGGATTCTATGGTAATGCACTTATTGCCTCACTTTGTTTGCTAAGAAACTGTTAGGCGGAAAAAAAAAACAAAAAAAACAAAAAAAAAAAAAACAAAAAAAAACATTGTCCAGCATCCCATTCCAATAAATTAGTGATTTTGTAAGAGCCCGGATGGTAAGGTTTGCAGAAGTACTGTATATAAGAAAGCAAATCCATATCCAGACTTAATTATATCAATTTGGTAAAAGTAAATTACTGCCTCTCCAGGGTTTAAAGAGTCCAATAGAATTTCACCTGTCTCATTTCAGCATGCCTGTATTCAACTTGAGTTGATAACATTTTATGGGTCCATATTGGTTACTGTATTTGACATTTTGTCTAATTAGCAATTGCAGTAGCTAACCAGCCTTGGTGAGAAGGAACCCATACTGTTGGGCCCATACATAGTTCCATTCTACCACCATAAATGGTATGTATATGGGCCCATTGTACAAACACCGTGGCAGCTGAGAAACAAGCCAAATGACATCAGCAGGACAAGCCATCCTATTCACTTACTGGTTTAGATTCCCCTCTGTGATAGAAGCTCTCTTTTAGACATCAATGAAACCCACAGTAATTCACAAACTTTGTAACCTCTCCCCATATTCATCTGCTTATAATATTCTCAACTTTGTTTTATTCCTAATTTTTGTGTGTTTAACTTCCACTTCAACTAGTAGAACTCATTTGCCATTTTGATACCAAAATGAATGATCAAGTATATTCTTCTTAACTCTGCTCACTGGGAGGATATGCCCTCACCACTGTCCTATAAGAACACACCTGGAATGGGCTTAAGTATAGTAGCAGTACATATGTAGCTCACATCATCTATTGAGCTGACCCATCTGAGAACCGAAATTTTCCATCACTACAACTTGGTCATAGGGAACTCCCTAGAAGGCCATAGAAGTGAACTAAGGGATAAACAATGGTTCAATAGAAATAGTTTACATGAAATTCTGGGCCAACTATTTGTGTAACTTAGGTATATACCCTAGATCAAATTAGGTCCTGCTATAGTCTGAGTATTTGTGTTCCTCAAAATTCATAGGCTAAAACTTTAACCTTCCAGGTGATGTTATTATGATGTAGGGTATTTTGGAATTATTTGGGTCATGAGGGCATTGCAAATGAATGGGATCAGTGCCTTTATAAAAGAAGCCAAAGAAGGTTTCTTCTCTCCTTAGGAGTACATAGCAAAAAGAGGCTGTCCGTGAATCAGTTAGTTGGCCCTTACCACACCAATTTTACCAACACTTTGATCTTGGACTTCCCAGCCTCAGAACTGTGAGAAATAAATCTCTCTTTTTTCATAAGCCACCAAGCTTCTGGTATTTTGTTACAACAGTCCAAACAGACGAACATGAGTTGTATCCTGATTTTCATTCCACATTTGGTTGCACTTGTGTGATCTTATGACTCAGAGGATCTGATAACACCTAGCGCAAGGTGGGCAGTGTCAGCTGCATAATCCCTTGAAGTCTCAGGCATAGCCATTCCGTCTTTACCAGAGGCCATCAGTATTCCCAGAGTTGCTTCTCAAACTGCAAGTAGTTATTTCCCAAAGAAGACGCGACTCTGACTCCAAAAACTAGGGATTTAGGGTGTGACATTCCAACTGGAGTATTCCAGAAAATCAACACAGAAAACTTCGTTACTACAAAATGTCAAGCATCATCTGATCTGATCATAAGGCCAAAGTAGTATGGTCAGCTTCCACTGCAGCCTAGAACTGCCACAGAATCCTCTGTCCTCCATCATATGGGTCAGAGTAATTTTTCCTAGTCCATTGTATGCTGCATTCAAAATCCAGTGTCCCTCTGAGTAATATGCCTCTTTCTATGTCTGAGCAAACAGACAGTGTAAATAAACATAATCAGTGGAAAAACTCTATACATTTATGGGCCCTGCCCCCACGCTTATGGGGCTGTCTGAAGGTCTGCAGTCGAGTCTGACTTCTTCTACTGCCAAAACATTCTTTCTCTCTCCCTAGTTCACAGATATTCATTCCTGATAAATGTACAACATATAAAACTCCATCTCAACGTCTGATCCAAGAGAATTCAATCTGTGACAACTGGTGTTAGAGGTGGCAGAGAAATCAAGCAATAAGATGCCACTTAGTTGACAATTAGGAATTCATTTTATCACTGTTGGTAGGTAGAGCACGGGTATCTGCTTGCATGCATTGATGTTTAATTGTTACAACTCTCATCCAGTGAATTTAGATGATACAGTGGTGTCATATAACAGGCATAGGGAAAATAGTGATTATAAGAACAATATGATTGAGTGACTCTTGTTAAGCACAATAATTTATCCTCTAGGAAAAGATAATAAAAACTACTTCCAATTAATAGGCAGTTGAAAAGTAATAGGAAAGATAAAAAGATTCTTTGAAAGTGCACACAAACATTCTTCTTTTGCAATGGGAAGACACAGACAGGCCCAAAACCTAACTATCAGAATGGCAGAGTAGCCCAGCTCCAAAGAAGGTAAAACTCTAAACCAAAGGAGGTTGTTATGTCAAAATCAGGACCCTGGTTGGGAAAAAATATGAGTCTAACACATGGGTTGATGCTTCTCAACTTATTGAATTCCTGGATTCCTCTGGGCCACATTTAATGTGTTCAAGTGCAGCATAGGACTGATGACTATTGACTTTGACAGAACAGCCCAAAACATTCCTTCTTTGATAAATTGTCGATGGACCTTCGCAGTCAACAATCAGGTTACATCTATGCGGGGAAACAGCCCCGCGGCTACAGGCCTGGTCTGGTCCTAGCTCCTTTACTCATTTGCTGTGAGATTTCTGATTTTCCTCATCTGTTACCTGGAAAGAGTAGTAATATCCTCATAGAGTCTGACACTTAGATATGTTAAGATGTCATGATTAATAGAAAATAATCTTAGTAGTGAGAATTGTGTGATGTGCTGAGTGTACTAGATATTGGGAATGGTGTAAAGGAACTAGTTTCTCATCACAACTAGAATACAGAAAACTTAACATATACTCATAACAAAATAGAATACAGAATACTTGCATTTCCATAATAATTTTACCACACACTTACATTATTAAATGACATGTAGTTCACTTTGCATGGCTTTAAGCTCAATAAAAGTGGATGTTTGTCTGCTATATTGATGTTGATACATGTAGCACTATTTGATACATTTTCACCACTATTTTGTATTGTATTTTATGAATATAAATTTTAAAACAATTTTGGTTGGGATATTCAAATGAAAGAATCATTTGACAATAACCTGCCTTCAGCTTTCCTGATGTAAAGCCAGTTTCTCTGCGTGTGTCAAGATGCACTCCATGTGCACACCAGTACGTCTCAAGTCAAAAAGTTCTGTTAATTACAGGTTGATTCTCTAGTTAAACATTTTCTCTCACCACAAACATTTAATTCCATTTTCTCCAAAGGAAGCAGACTACCTCAAGGAGAAGGTCCACTCAGGGTGATTTGGACTCTTACTGTATTAAATGATAGCGATTATGGATCTAAATGCAGTTTTCTGTTCATCTTTGCTCATCAACCCTTCACGAACATTTTTTGCATCTTTAATCATATTTCTTGATGCTTAACTTCATGGGCTGTAGGGAAAAAATAATTATTTCTCTCACCCATCATTAGGTCATGGCTGAGGCCCCTTTAACAAAAGGAAGATAAACAAGAGAAAAGCATATTAATTTCTTTAGTATATGTTTCACATGACACAGGAGGCTTCATAAGAAAATGAAGCCAGAAAGAAACAGGAAGACCTGTGTGCTTTTATGCTTAGGTTTGATGAAGAGTGGGCAGTGATGGGGGAGTATGATAGGACAAATGGGGTATGAACCAGTAGTGTTAAACTGGGGGAATCTTAGAAAGGCCTGTTTGGATTCTTATCTGTGTTTTTCTGTGTCTTCAGAGATAAGGATGTTCCTTATTTCCAGGTATAGGAGGGTACATTTTAAGTAAGGCTTTTATAACCTGCTACAGGGGAAATGGGAGAAAGTCAGAGAATGGCCTTTCTAGATTTTGTGGTCAGCTTCAGGGAAGAAGTTCAATGGGAAGGTCAGAGTGACCTTCCTGCTGCTTCTATATTTTCAAACGCCAATATGCCATATTTTGAGGTAGCATGTCCTGGGGCCCATGAGGGCCAAACAGGATATTCTAGCTGTACCACATTTAGTTAGTTTTCTATGTGCACTGCCCTCTCTCTATTACCTCTGGTTTATTTGTTTCAGTTAGAGTATGTGATACCCCATTTTCACTACATATTATCTGGTTAGTATCTATATTACTTGGGTCTCAGCTCAATTATCAACCTATATGCCCTCATCACAGCACCATCCAAACTTTATTATTACTTGTTTATTTATCTATTGATTTCATAAAATTATCAAAATGCTAGAGGCAGATTTTATTTTATCAGTTAAACCTGTTATGACTAGAGGTCTTTCAAAGTACCTAGCACATAGTAGGTCCTTGATAATATTAGATGGATGAATTATTTACTTGCTGTGTTTCAATTAATTTCAAAGTACATATATTTTAACATCTCTAAAGTCAGAGTGCTGCTTGTGTCTTAGGATCATTAGGGTGTCGCTTTTCCAGCCAGAAACCTCTGTGGCCAATCGTACCCACTTGGTCTTGCAGGCTGCACTTGGCTTGCGCTAGTGGTCTGGATCCCACACTCGCCAAGGGCTAGCCAGGTGCAGAGTGGCGAGGGGGTGTGTGAACAAATGTAGAGCCTGGCCACTGTGCACAGCCAGGCCCGCTGGCTGTGGCAGGGCAGGCAGCTCCAGGTAGTGGCACAGGTGTTGGCTCTGTGCAAGTTGCAGCTGGACTAGACATACCACAAGAGGCTTCTGTTGTGGCCACCAGCATCTGGACAAGGGGAACACAAGGTGCCCAAAATCTCAGAGCCACCAGAAGAAAATGCAGAGCCCCAAAGAGGGTGTCACAGCCTTAGCTAGGGGAGCGCAGAATTCTGGACTCCCAGAGGGGCCTCAGCTCTTCTCTCCTTGTTGCCTAAAGCATAGAAAGTTGTGGGGGCGGAGGGGGATTGGTGGTAGTGTTTCAGCCCTGTTTGTGTTACAGCTCTTTCAATCCCACCATTCAGTAGGTCCCAAGTTCTTGTTGTATGTCCAGAAAGAATGAAGTAGGCTGACAACTGCAGTATGAGCAAGGTGGAGAGGAGCTTCACTGAGTGACAGAACATCTCTCAGAAGACCAGTACTGGGAAGCTCCTTTCTGCAGGCACGTCATTCCAATGAATCTAGGAGACCTGAAGTGGGTAGCTCTTTCCCACAGCTAGTAGCCCCAAGTTTGTTGGAGTCTGGCTGAGTCTGGGGGTTTTATGGATTCAGAAAGGAGAAAGTGCCTGCTAATTGTTCCATGGGCAGCCATGTGTGGGCCTGGAAAAATATCCTAAGTTTTCACTCTGGGTAGTGGACTCCACCCACAACTGGCAGCCCAGCCCCTAGGCTTCAGGCCACCCCTGGCTTGACCATAGGGTTTCTCCAGGGACCTGTCCCTTTCTGCCCAGGATACTGTCTTCTACCTGCTGCCATCAACATGCCCATGGCACCCAGGCTGTTCATGCCAAGGGGTGCCTGCAGGCCTATGTATAGCTGCCTTCTGTGTTCCCCTGGCCTCCTTTCCATGCTCATTGGCACCCAAAGTCCAGATCAGGCTGAAGCAGCTGGGGCATGGAGTGTCCAGGTCACCCTGAATGTGTACACACGTGGCTGGATGGTGACAGCACCTGGGCTCAGCCTCAACTTTGTTCTGAAATTGGAGCAGGAGCAGGGGGGAGTGGGAGCAGACACTTCCAAGACTGTTGGGGAAAGGGGCTTTCCAGGACCTGGAAAGTGCAGGGATGCCCAGGTCCAGAGCTGCCACTGGGTGGCTGCAGCTGCACTAGAAAATGTAGCGCTCCCACCCAACCAACTCAGTAGGAGGCAAGGCTCCTGCCTCTTCCCAGACTTGGTTGACTCCACGGAGCACACAGCCTTGGCTGTACCTCCCCTGCTGCAACTGGCTGCTCCTGATGAGCCACAGCCATCACTTGTCTATACCGACCTTGTAGCTGCACCAGAACACAGGGTCCCCACCAGTGCCTTGTTATAAAATCCAGACTTCTAGGGCTCAGTGGGCAGGAAGTGCTGGTCTTCTTGTTCTAAGCTGTTGCTGCTAAGCAAGCTACAAATCTTGGTCTCCAGATTTTCCTCAAGAATCAGACTCCAGTTGGCAAACCCCAGTTCTGGCTATGGGGAAAAAAATACCTGGATGGACACATAGATATTGGTCTTCACACTCTTCTTTACCCTACCCTTGTCACCAGCCTACTACACAGATCAACCCACCTTGAGATTTTCAGAATGATTGTCAAGATGAGAAACACATCTAGGTCTTCTGAGTCCATTTAGACCTCACCTACATTGCTTTCATTCCCATGCTCTTCACAAAATGTTCATATTTCTAAATCCATTTTGACAGTATGGACAGTTATGTGACAAAATACAATAAAACTCCTCTTTCGTGGCTCAGGGAAGAAGCTGAAGTTACAGGGATTAGAATTTGTTTTGAAATGCTCAAAAGAGTAGCTGTCAAATGAATCTTGATATTGAAAGAAAATGTATATGTCAAAGTAGTGAAAATTTTTAAGATAAACGTACCCCCTCTGTCATCTCACTCAGACATAAATTCAGTCCTAACAGTGGCCCAACAGGATCTGCTGCACTCTGACCCACTCACATGCTCTGACCCACTTACATGTTGCTCTTCCTCCTTCCCCTCCAGTCCACTGGCTTCCCTGCTGTTGTGACATGTAAGTCATGGTCCTGTCTCAGAGCCTTCGTCCTGCTGCACTCTCTCTTCAGTATTCCTTCTACTTGTGGATATCTCAGGGCTCACTTCTTCTTCATCTTCCTACTTCATATTTCACATTCTTAGAGGGCTTTCCTAACTACATTGAATTAAACTTAAACCCACCTCTCTTTCTTACTTTATTTTTTCCCCTAACGCTCATCACTATTGGATATATATACATCACTTACTTCTTATTCATTGGCTATTTTCCTTTACTAGAATGTTAGCTTTGAGAAGACAGGAAGTTTTGATCTTAGTGTCTGTATTATCCTTGGCATTTTAAACATTATCTGACATATAGTAGGTGCTCAAAAAAATAGTTTTTGAGAGAAAGAAATATTTTCAAAGCATTTTAAGACTCAGGACAACCATGATATTCAGGTCCACAATTTCCATAGCTGATGAAAGGATTAAAAGGGAAAACATATCTAATTCAACAAGCCCATTCTCTATTACTAAAATTTATTAATTTTATACAGTGAAATTCATTGCAACATTCATTCCAAAAGTATCTAATACTTTCAATTAAAAAATGTTGGATTAATCCTTTGTATTTTCAAAAATTTCTGACACTGTGATTACAACCATAAATTAAACTTAAAGAATCATTAATTTATTCACTTGTTCATTCTTTTAACATAGGGTTATGAAATGGCTTATTTGTGTTAAAGATTTTTAATGGCCTCATGGCACCAACTGGTCAGTTTGACTTATCATGAGTCACCTTGTAAAACAAAACAATAAATAGCAAATGTAGCCTTTCTGGTCTTAGGTTCCAGAACTTCACCCCACAAATAAAATTAAATGAATTTTGGTTATCTGAGCAGAGTCTATTTTCTCTTCTTTCATGCCAGAAATGCTTCTCTAAGGACCTTTAGACGTAGGAGTCTTCTAACTTTTTTTTTTAACCAGGTATTCTACTAAAGGATAGGAGAGAAGTATGCTTCTCAGCTTGGCAGAAAGTGTGCTACATTTCACAGCTTACACGTGTATACAAGCCAGTGTCCACACTGATGGTTTTGGCTGGTTTATAACTTTAATTATATTATTATGGGTTTTAAGTTTTTACTATTAAAGCTCTCCCTGGGTTTTCAAGTAACATGGATACATGTAAACATTTTCCATCAGGTCCAGTTATGAACATAGTCTCCATGACACAATTGAATTTAAGTTAGAGTGGAGTCTTGGAGTAAGGAAAAATAAAAGGTAAGAAAGAGAAATGAAAATTTCTTTTTAATGTTTTCTGAGAAAATTTTTGTTCTGACAGGACTCACTTTCAGGGAGTCTCCAATAGGTTTTGAGGGAGAGTCTGACAAAGTTTCTGGTGAGTGAAGAACAGTTAAAATTTAATCAAGTGTATTCAGGCATCCCTGGCTGATTATAAGTGGTTATGTAAATCGTTAAAAGCAGGAACACAGCAGTAGAGATAGGGGGTAGATTTTATTACAATAAGTAAGTCCTAGATAAGTCATCTATATTGCAGATCTATTTGTTTCACCAATTTACAAAAATCTTTAAAATGCTAAGCAGCATACAATTTCATTAAGACTTTCACTTAAGAGTATGGATAAAATGCACTTATACAAATCAGTTCTTTCAGCTTACTTTTCCATTTGCACTTGGAATTCATTCATAGTAAGGTGATTATACAATGATACACATAAAAAGTAAAACCTTCCATTCCAATAGATGGAATTTTAATTACTGTCAACTAGATTGAGATTCTGCTCCAGTTCAGGGTGTTAAGAAATCAGTACAATGCTATTTATGTTCTCCACAACATATGATGCAGCAGTCCTGTTTTTCTATTATCTATTGTTTTGGAAACTGATTATACCAGGAGGTATATAGCTTGTGAGGAAAAACTGAAATGCCCCCACCTATTTTTAATTAAGGTTAAGAGAATCTTTTGTCATGTTGCGTCTATTTAGGCATAAAATTACAATTATTTTTACATTAAATTCTCATTATTGTATTTCCCTTGTGTGATCTTTTTACAGATATTTATGGAAATGCTGACTGACAACAGTCTTAAATGCTATTCCCTTGTATACTTTTTTTTTCTTACCTCAATGTTCATTCCTCCCGACACTAACACCACTCTTCTATCTGTTATGACGTTTGAAACTGAATAGTAGGAAACAATTAAAAATGAAAAGAAGCATAAAAATATCACTTCCCCACTGGTTTATGTAGGAAGAAAAACAAAGACAAGAAGCGATCAGTAAAATCACTGTCATACTAAATAGGTTTCTGAGAGCCCATTTCAGATGTGGTGAGGCTGCAGTGACAGCAGGAAGAGGCATTTGCAGTGCTCTGTAATACTGAGCCCTGGCAGCTGTGGCATCAGGGTTCTAATTTAGTGCCCTGGCAACTGGAATGTGGTCTGAGGTCTCAGATACAGACCAACCCAACCTCCAACGTTCAGTTAACATAACCACTGAAGCTACCACCTAAGTGCTACAGGTGGCCCCTTGAGCAGTTGAGGGCAGCTTTCTAATAATGTCCTGAGAACTTGCTCTTTTCTGCTGCACACAATGCCCCTGAACTTTTCTGTGCTTTCCTCTCCGGAAGAGTTGACAGGCACAGCCTTGGACAATGGAGCCTTAAAGGAGGCATGCTGACTTTATTGTCTCTTTTAGGTGTTCCTTTTGAAGTGAAGGAAGTCAGTCCACAGTAATCATTATAGCTCCCTCTAGGACGGTACTGCAAGATCAGCTCTGCACAGGAGTCTTGCACTGAAGCATGAGAATAAAATAAGAGTATTTGACTTCAAACCTCCTGGCGATTTTCTTTAAAAGATAAATCTACCTCAATCTATTTTGAGACTGGGTTTTTTGTAACACAATAATAAAAGGGTCATTGTGAAAAAGATCATCTACCATATTTTTTCTACTGCTCGATCTACTCTATAAATGCATTTAGCAACTCTAAAGGCAATTGGAAAGTGTGTAGCATATGGTAGCTTTGCAGCCAGGTAAAATATGGCTCAATCCAGTTAGAAAATTCAAGATCTGACTCTCCCAGAGTGAGTTTCTTTGTTCATTTCCGAGAACACTGCAAAAGTCAACGTACTCTCCATCTGAGTCTGTTTGTGTGAAGTGACAACATGATCAAGATCTGCATTGTGTGAAAACACAGTAAGCAATAGCATGTCACCTACTGTTTCAAAGCTATGCTTCAGAGCATTGGAGAGTCAAAGAGATCCTGAATAGGTGATTTCAGTGAAAAAAACCTACCTTCAGTGGGCAACGTATCTTAGAACCCACTGCTTTTCCATGCTTTAGGGTTAGACTGTTTCTTGCAGAAGATCTGCTGCCACATGGAGTCGAGTCAGAAAACATACAGTCATATGAGAAGGGTGTGATTATCTCTGATGGGATAACCAAGAGGCCACACATTCCCTGGAATGACACATAAAACCTGACAGCATTTTTAAATGAATTAATTTCCAATATTTTAAAATACTTTAATCTGTAAGAAATACAAATTATGATAAAATGAATGTACAATAAAGCACTGGATTTGAACTAAAGAAAGATTTGTTGTTATGATAATGGTATAAATAACACTAAAAGAGGAATTGCCTCAAATGCAATTATTAACATTTGTTTCAGGTCTAAAGCATCTATCTACTTTTCATCTGTCTGAAATACTTTAATTTTCTTCTATTTCATTAATTTTTGAATCATTTATTCTTCCTACTTTTTTCTATACCAATTCTAGTATTAAAAAAAAAAGGTTTTCTCATGAACCCATATATTTCTTAAGCACCTATAAAGGTTTATAATAAGTCAATTATAAGCTTATTACAGGTATATCTGATTTTGTTGCAATTCATTTTACTGCACTGTGAGATAATGAATTTTTTAAAAATTGAAGGTAGGTGACAACCCTGTATGGAGTAAATCTGTGGGCTCCATTTTTCCAGTAGCATATAATAGCTTCATGTTTCTATGTCAAATTTTTGTAATTCTTGAAATATTTCAAACTTCTTATTATATTTGTTATTGTGATTTGTGATCAGTGATCTTTGATGTGACTATTATAATTGTTGTGGGGCACCAAAAACTGCACCATGTAAGATAGCAAGCTTAGTTGATAAATGTTGTGATAGTGTATCTATTCTTACGGCTCCACTTACTGGTTGTTCCCCAGCTTTTGTCCCTCTCCTCCGGCTTCACTATTCCCTGAGCCACAACAATATTGAAATTAGGCCAATGAATAACCCTACAATGACTTCTGAATGTTTAAGCAAAAGGAAGAGGTTTAGGTCTTTCCCTGTAGATCAAAAGCTGCAAATGATTACACTGAGTAAGGAAGGCATGACAAAAGTCGAGATAAGCTGAAAGCTAGGTCTCATACACCAAACAATTAGCCAAGTTACGAATGCAAAGGAAAAGTTATTCAAGGAAATTAAAAATGCTACTCCAGCGAATACATGAATGATAAGAAAGCAAAACAGCTTTATTGAATACAGGGAGAAAGTTTGTGTGGTCGGGATAGAAGATCAAACCAGCCACAACATTCTATTAAGTCAAAGCCTAATCCAACATAAGCCCCTAACTCTCTTCAACTCTATAAATGTGGACAGAAGTGAGGAAGCTGCAGAAGAAAAGATGGAAGATAGCAGAGGTTGGTTTAAGGAAAAAAAAACATCTCTTTAACACACAAGTGCAAGATGAAGTAAAAACTACAGATGTGCAAGCTGCAGCAAGTTAACCAGCAGCCCTTACTTTTATAATTGATGAAGAAAGCTATACTAAATAACAGCTTTACAATGTAGATGCAATAGTATTCTATTGATAGAAGTTGCTATCTAGAACTTTCATTGCTCGAGAGGAGAAATTAATGCCTGGCTTCAAAGTTTGAAAAAAGAGGCTGACTTTCTTGTTGGGATCAAATGCAGCTAATGACTTAAAGTTGA
The DNA here is from genome assembly GCA_963573385.1 of Cacajao melanocephalus. Lineage (NCBI taxonomy): Eukaryota > Metazoa > Chordata > Mammalia > Primates > Pitheciidae > Cacajao > Cacajao melanocephalus. The sequence goes on from CAUYLG010042460.1 coordinate 26,705, forward strand.
AGTTAGTGCTCATTTACCATTCTAAAAATCCTGGTGCCCTTAAGAATGTTGCCAAATCTACTCTGCCTGTGCTCTGAAAATGTAGGACCAAAGTCTGGTTGACAGCACATCTGTTTACAGCACGGTTCCCTAATTTTTTTTTTTTTTTTTTGAGACAAAGTCTTGCTCTGTTGCCCAGGGTAGAGTGCAGTCATGTGATCTTTGCTCACTGCAACCTCTGTGTTCCAGGTTCAAGCAATCCTCCCACCTCAGCCTTCAGTTGTAGCTGGGACTACTGGCACATATCACCATATCCAGCTAATTTTTTTTATTTTTTTGTAGAAATGAGGTTTCACTATGTTGCCTAAGTTCAAACTCCTGGACTTAAGCAATCTGCCTGTCTCAGCCTCCTCCCAAAGTACTGGGATTACAGGTATGAACCACTGTGCCCAGCCAGTTTGTGAAATAAAAAATTTAAGCCCACTATTGAGATTTATTGCTCAAGGGGGAAAGAATTCTTTCAAAATATTACTGCTCACACCTGTAATCCTAGCACTTTGGGAGGCTGACATGGGAGGATCACTTAAGCCCAGGAGTTCAAGACTGGCTGGAGTAACATAATGAGACTCCATCCCTACAGGAAAAATGTTTAAAATTAGCCAGACATAGTGGCACATACCTGTAGTTCCAATTACTTGGCAGGATAAGATAGGAGGATGGCTTGAGCCCAGGAGTTTAAGGCTGCAGTGAGTTGTGATCATGCCATTGTATTCCAACCTGGGCAACAGAGCATGACCCTATCTCAAAAATTATATATATTACTGATCATTAACAATTCATCCAGTCACCAAAGAACTCTGATAGAGATGTATAAGATGAATGTTTTTATGCTGCTAATACAACAGCTGTTCCACAGCCTGTGAATCAAAGAGTAATTTTGACTTTCAAGTTTTGTTATTTAAGAAATACATTTTGTAAACCTATAACTGCAACAGTGATTTCTCTGATGGCTTTGGGGAAAGTAAATTGAAAACTTTCTGGAAGTGATTCACCATTCTCGATGTCATTAAGAACATTCATGATTCACAGGAGGTCAAATTATCAGCATTAATAGGAGTTTGAAAGAAGTTGATTTCAACTTTCATGAATGATTTTGAGGAGTTCAAGACTTCAGTGGAGGAAGTAAGTGCAAATGTGATGAAAACAGCAAGAGAAATAGAGTTAAAGTGGGGCATGAAGATGTGACAGGAATTGCTACAATCTCCTGATAATATTTTAACAGAAGAGAAGTTGCTTCTTATGGATGAGCAAAGAAAGCAAAGATGCAATCTACTCCCAGCAAAGATGTGGGGAACATTGTTGAAATGACAAAAAAGGATTTGATTATTATTTAAACTTACTTAATAAAGCAGCAGCAGGTTTAGAGAGAATTAACTCTAAATTTCAAATTTAGAAGTTCTACTATTGGGTAAAATGCCATTAAGCAACATTACGTGCTAATGAGAAGTATTTCATGAAAGAGTGAGTCAAATTTGGCAAACTTTTTTGTTATCTTATTTTCAGAAATTGCCACAGCCACATCCACCTTCAGTACCCACCACCCTGATTAATCAGAAGTCATTAACACACAGACAAGACCTCCCCCTGGCCTCCACACCAAGTAAAAGACTAGGACTTGCTGAAGGCTCAGATAGTCATTAGCATTTTTAGCAAAGTATTTTTAAATCAAGGTATGTACATTTTTAAAGACATAATGCTATTGCACACATAATAGACTACAGCAATGGTCCCCAAACTTTCTGGCACCAGGGACTAGTTTCATGGAAGACAATTTTTCCATGGACAGGTGTGGGAAGTGGTGGATGGTAGGGTGGAGATGAAACTGTTTCACCTCAGGTTATCAGGCATTAGATTATCATAAGGAGTGCACAACCTAGATCCCTCAAATGCACAGTTCACAACAGGGTTTATGCTCCTATGAGAAGCTAATGCTGTTAATGCTCTGACAGGAGACAGAGCCCAGATGGTAATTCTTACTTGCCTGCCAGTCACCTCCTGATATGCAGACCAGTTCCCAACAGACCATTGACTGGTACCAGTCTGGGGCTCAGGGGTTGGGGAACCCCGAAGCTCAGGATAGGCTATTAAGTAAAAGTAGTGTAGACATAACTTTTATATGCACTAGAAAACCAGAAAATTTGTGTGACTCACTTTATTGTGGTGGTTTGAAACCAAACGCACAATATCTCCAAGGCAAATCTATATTTTTAATAGGACATTATTTTTCTCTGAATGACAACTCCTAGTGGTATCTGTTGTCAGAATCTCACGGCCCAACTTACAAGGAAAGCGTCCCAGTGCCCTTCCCTTAAAGCCATTGAAAGGAGTCAGGCCATCATGAGCCAATTGCTACATTGCAGGGATAGACAAAATCAAATCAGAAGCTGACATCAAATTAAACATTTTAATATACAAACTCCGTCTTTGCTCTGAGAAGACCCTTAAAAATCAAAGGAATTTACTCATTTTTAATCAAATTTTAATTTTGGACTTGATGAATATCAACTATATGCAGGGATCACTGCTAGGCCCTAATTCTAGGTAAGCCACTCTCTTTCACTTCTTCTCATGCTACGTATTCTCTGTTGGCAATCTCTTCTGTTGGTGCGGTTTTCATGGTGGCCTCTTTATACCTACATCTTTATGATTTGATCATTCAGCCCAGTCTCTTCACTTCAAGACTCATAGAAACAACTGCCTATTGGCAAATGTAACATATTCAAGGCTAAATATTTTAGCCCACTTCTGTCCCTTTCGTTCTTTTAATGTTTCTATTTTAAATGGTATAATCATCCATCTAACTGAAATTTAGAGCCGTCTATTTTCTTCAATACTTACAAATAATGAAATACCATTCACTAAAATTCTTAATACCTCCTAAAAATATAGATTTCTCTCTAGTCACTTTGCCACTGTAATAGTTGATGATGCTATAACCTTTCACCTGAAAAATGACACAATTTTTTTGTCATGGTTTCCCTGACCCCACAATCTATTCTCTATAAAGGCAGACAAAGCTGATTATACCTATGCTTTGCTTTTAACAACCATCCACCTTCTGACAAATTAGCCCTACTTGATTCGCCTTGAAAAATTCTCCATTATCTGACTCCCAACTGAGATGGGGCAATATCTTTCCCACCTCAGTTTGTTCTTTCATTCATAAATCTATTCCTATATTTCTAAGATTTAGTTCCCAGACAGAACCAAATTCACTCTTACCTCCACATACTATGTATTATTTTTCTATGTTTCTGCCTTATCTCTTAATTTTATTATTTTTCTATGTTCCTCCCCTATCTCTTTAATTTGACATATTCTTGTGCATCACTCAAGATTCAGTTTAAATATCACTCTCCTTGTAATACATTCCATTCCTTCCTGGAGTACTCTGTAAACCTCTAGGGTGTTTTTTAGCAAGATGATGTATAGGTAATGATCACAAAATCATCTTTTTGTGTGAAAGTCATACCCAAATCATACTTTCAAATCATCTTAAAGGTTTCTTCTAAACAACAAAAAGAACATAATTTCTTTCAATACTGGAAGCTAACTCTCTTCTATGTGTAATGCTAAGTGCTTTGCATGCACTTTAATTAGTCCTTATAGCATGTGCTAGTATCATCTCATTTTACTTCCGAAAGATCTGAGGCTACATTAGTGAAAAATGAAATGGGAACTTAAAGGCAGAAAGTATGATTCCTAAGGTTACACTAGGCTCACAAATTAGCCGTGCTCACTCACATTCTTTTCACAAAATAGCACAGAGATAGGAAAGGATAGCTGTGATTGAAAAGTTAGGAGTCACTCAAAAAAAGGAAGAGTTGTAGGAAGTTGAGAGTCTGAAAACAAAACAAAACAAAGAAGACAGTGAAGATAACCCCCATTCAGTAGATCACGAAAAGCTCAGAGTGACTGCAGCCTGAATGGATTTTCGTGGTAGCTAATCCCTGAGGTGGACCTCGCCTCTCATTTCTACCTTCAGATATTCTGGAATAGAGACTGGCTGTAAGTGTGCAGATCCCTTTTGTGGTCACAGAAATTGGGCAATTTTTCAACATGACCAGAGTGGCCCACTGTAACGGACACTGCTTATGTGGCAAAAGTAATTTCCTAGTAGACACCAACAAGTGCACTCACCCTCACCTCCGTCGTGACATGCACCTTCAATCAGGAAATGGCCTCCCTCGAGCTACCTCTCCCAACAAGAACAAAATACAAAGGCATAAACAGCACCAGGTCAAGCCAGAACTTGCTGATGACTCCAGGCAAAATAACTCCCAAACACGCTAATTTAGATATATATACACTAATAGTCTAACACATATGGCATGATCAACTCACACTTGTGGTCTAGGCAGGCAGATCATGCCTAGATAGGCTGCCCACTAATGACAGAGCAACAGCATAGAAACACTAACACCTCTCAATATACAGACTACTTTTTTTTTAACATAATGAAAATTCATGAAACATGGATGATTTGGCCATTGAGAATACACTGAACTTCCCAGAAAGATTGACAGCCCTGGAAATATCAACTAGTCTGGATGCATTTACAGCTCTTACTGCATCCTAATACTTAGGTAGACTCCATCTGTTCTGTCCCAGTATCCCATGGGAAACAAGTTAAGGAGGAGGAGCTTAGGTCATTCAAAATTCCCAGCAGGCCATATTACACCTTTGTGTTTTTACTAGATTTAACAGTAGTGGTTTTTATTGAACATTTCAGTTGCTGAGCCCACTACCCACCTATTAATTACAAGAAAGCTATGCCTTATGTCACAAATATTGATATCTATTTAATCACTTTGAACTCAATCTGTGAATTTCTATAATATGTACTGTTAAACATGTCATCCATGTTGAACATTACATAATACATTAAACGGTATATAAAAATTGACTGTATCACTATTTCATCAGTGTATTTTTAAAAATAACTTATTTCTATCTTCCAAATCAGAATTGCATCATGGACAGCTATAAGTTACTTTTTCAAGATTTCTATAACTGGATTCATAAGAAGCCATATCCGATGTAGATTTTTAATTGTCAACATTAAAATAGAGCATGTTAGGGGTTTATTAATAATTATTTAGATATGCCAAACAGTATCTTTTATCCTGGAGACAATTAGTTATTGTTAAATTTGACATGTTAGCTCTGTATTCCTAGGTCTTAGTGTAATGTCAGGTATGTAATAGACAAAAGCATTGTTAAATGGTTAAACGAATGAATGGTTCCTCTCTCTAGAAGTTTCTACTCCATATGAGAATATGAAACAATAGAAACACAAAAACGGTACCATAGTAGTAACAATAAAATGTTAGAGACAAGATTGAACATTGTGGGAGGTAATGTTGCAGACACAGCTGAGTTTTAAGCCACATAAACTTGGTTTCAAACCCCTGCTCTGTTACTGAGTAGCTACGGGACTTCAGGCATATGGCATCTCTTTTTGAGCCTTAAATTTCTCATCCGTGGAATGGGTAAAAAGGAAAGCACATTACTTTCCAAGATATTACTACTTTATAAATTAAAATAAAATTTGAGGGCCAGTAGAAATCATGAAAACGTTTGAAGAATTGGACCATAACCTGAGATTTTAAGAATGAGTAGAATTTCTGATAAATGAAGAGAAAGGAAACGGAGATTGACTGTAGTTGCAATAAAGAAAGCAGGGTAGAGAAGAAAAAACAAGCGTTTATGTGAAGAGAATTGTTAGGAAGCTATGTGATAAAATGGGGAAACATGAAGGTAGATTTGATGGAATTAGTGGTGATGTTTGTATTGTATTACATATGTGGATAAGTCAAAGATAACACCCATGTTTCTAATTTGTGAAACAATATAGAGAGTGATATAATTCACTGAGGCAAAGGACCCCAGAAAAGAATCAGATTGAAGAGTAGTAAATCAAGAACACTCTGTATGGTTAAGTTGAACTGCTATAACTTTTTCATGTTACTGTGTAATTATTGAAGAATCAGTTGAAAATTAAATGTACTGATCTGGAGCCTAGACGTTTGAATGATTGGAGAGGTGGCTGTTATTCACGGGGTAGAATCTGGCAGCAAATGCACCAAGGAAAAGATATTCCCCAATCCCAGCCAGCATGATCGGAACAGGCTGGAAGCCAGAAATATTACATAGGATGAACTTGTAAAGCTCACAGATGGGGAGCGGGAAGTTTAACTAGAACCAAAAGAGATCCACTGCCAAATAAATGAGTTGAGAAACCTTTAACTTAGTTGCAACATTTAAAGCCATAGGAGTATATACAATGTATAAGAGAGAAAGCATAGAAAGGGAACAGAAGCTTGGCAGAGGGCCCCACTTATGGGAGCAGAAGCAGGAAGAGAAACTGAAACAGGAAATGAAGAAAGCATGAGTCAGTGGGAGAAAAACTTTAAAATGCAACTTCAGAGGAATCAAAGGGAGATAGTTTTAAGGTAGGCCCAATGAACATTTAAAAAGTCCTCAGAGAAATCAAAGAAAAAAGCTTAGCGATACCCCATGAAATTAGCAATTTTATCATACTTGAAGACAGTGATGGAGTCTATAGTCAATTTGTAAATAATGTGTGAAGTGTATAGATATTTCTCAAAGTCTTTACTGGTTGTTTTCCCAAAAATCCAAATTCTTTCTACTAAACAATATGTCTTTATCTCCAGGATCAACATGAGAATATCAGAAAAACAAAATACTCTCTTTTAACATTTGCCATAATAACGTATATGCATAACAATATGTTACAAGCATTCATATTAGTTATACATGTTAACAATTATCTGAATTACATTAAGATTAGCATGTCCATTTCCAGTTGGATATTTTAAGGCCATGTCAGATGTCTTGACATTTCTTCTTGTAAATCAGAGAAAATGGGCCTATCATTTAATATTAATAGCACTTGGAATGTCTTCCAATTTATTTAAATTAAAATCTTCATCTTCCGTGCACTTTTAGGTAATTTATTTTAAAATAACTTATAGCAAGGAAAAATTTTGATTTATTAAAAATAATCAGGTCTTAATTCACGCTGATATAACAGAATACCGTAGACTGGGTGGCTTAAACAACAAACATTTATTTCTCACTATTCAGAGGCTGGGAGGTCCAAGATCAAGGTGCTAGCAAATTTTGTGTCTAGTGAAGGCCTTCTTGCTGATTTTCAGATGACTGATTTCCTGCTGTATCCTCACATACTGAAGACAGAGGTAGAAAGCCCTCAGGGTCTCTTCTATAAGGGCACAATTCCCACTTACGAGGGCTCCACCTGTATGGCCTAATCACCTTCCAAAGGCCTCGTCTCCTAATTCCATCACATTATGGGTAAGAATTTTAACATATAAATTTGGGAATGATACAAACATTTAGGCCACTATAAACCACAAATAAATAAATGCTTCCAAACTTATTAAAAGCATTCTTCTCTCCCTTAAATTAATGTTGACACTAGAATTCATTAGAGAATACCTTTTTTTTTGTATTATGCTGTTATGTGACTCAACAATATACACTTTTTCAATCAGCATCTCCCCTACAAGCCTTATATTTCACAAACAAAGGTTTGTGAAGGAAGTGTATATAATATATGTAATTATAGTAAAGAAATATTGTGATTTGTAAAGTATAGTCATGTCTTAGTTCAGGCTACTGTGACAGAATCCCATAGACTAGGTGACTTAAAATATAAATAATACATGTTTTGAAGTATATGCATAAGAGACATTTAAAAATATTTTAAGCTTTAGGATAGAGTTGTGGTAGAGAAAAGTTTGTATTTCTTTACCTATGCCACTGCATTTTCAAAAAAAAAAAATAAGGAACTAAGTTATCTATGTTAAAGAAAATGCGTCACATTAGTTGACCTAATTTCCTTTTCTCGCTGCTTGTTATCAGAATGGATTACTGTTTATTGAAAATAAAAAAGTGGACCTACTTCCACCCTGGGAATTTCTGTAATAATTTGAAGAGCAAAGCTTAGTTTAAGAATTCCCTTTGAATTTAAAGACTGTTGTAAACCTTAAGTACAAGCATTTTTATATGTATTTGTAGGCAGATATCACACTTTCAGGCTTTTGCACCCTCTGGCATCTACCCACAGTGTCACTCTGCGTGCCTCAGAAAACACAAAGAAGTAATCCCACTGGATACATAATCTGAAGTGAGACCTTGTTCATTGCTATGAAAAGCCAGCAATTTGTTTGACTCCTTGCTCCAGCAATAATATTTCTCCTGTCACCTCATCAGTAACATTTAAGGTCTGTAAATAAAATATAATACTATGTTTGCTCCAAAAATGCAGCAATTTTTATACCACATTTTGTGGATCATCTTTTTATCATTCTCTTAAACCTCCTACTCACTTTCCTTCTTTAAAATTCAGTAATTTTATTTTTTATTGTCCATTTTAAATATTCATTTTTTAGATCTTTTCTTTTGCAATCAGCTACTGTTTTGACCCTTCAACCCATCAATCACCACATACACCTTCTAAAATTTGGTGAGTGTGCCCTACATACCATCATCAGAAAGTTTCCTTCCTTATGCCTAGTATCTAAGAAAGAAAGTAGAAGATCATAACATTTAAAAATATGTTTTTTAGATGTTTCACCTTTTGTGGTAAAACTGTTTAATAATGATTTTTAACATTTTCTTGAAAAGATAAAGGACAATCTTATATCACCATGATACAAATTGCTTATTTTCAAGAACAGAATTTACAGCATCTAGAGTAGAACTTGAGGAATCTCTGTTGCCACTTAGACTCTATGCTCTCATGTACCCTGTCCTCAGAGGGCCCAGCTAATATTGCCTGACTAGTAAACTATGAAAACAAAAGTGAATGATTCAATATATTTCATTAAGATTCTGCTCAAAGGGAATTTCTACCTTGAGACCAGTGTAGTTCAAGGTTGGGCTAATGGTTTTACGCTAACTTCCAGTTTTCTCTCCATCTATGTGTACTTTATACTCTTTACAATGTATGAGCTGTAAAGTGTAGGAGAAATAAAAAGAAATTATTTTACACACAGATGGCAATATATGCAAACGTACCATCATCCCACAAGACATGGTCCTAGCATAAATGGATCGATCCCAGAGAGGTCTGCACACTTTTGTAAATGACGGAGCCATAAATGGTATTGGATAGAGCATGTGAGTGAGTATTGTGCTGTATCTTCAAGTTTGAGTTCAGGCAAGCAAATACAACCTGTATGGTAGGAGCCTCAGAGTTCCTTTTGGAAGCAGAATTCTGAGTAAAATTACAGATAAAAATGGCCCTCCATTAGTTACCCAGTGTAAACTTAGTACCTTGGTTAAAATAGGCTTGCCAAATCACTTCAGGGGAGTTGTTTAATTCCATCTGATCAAATTTTACAGGTCTGTGATTCAAATTATTCCACGTTGTCGGCTGCAAGACTTCATCAGGAATGAATCTGTTCTGCTTGGAATCCTTAGTGTTTGAGAAAGATCTCTGTGATTAGCCAAATCAAAACTTTTCAGTGGTGGCAGCCGCAACGTTCAGACTGAATTTCTGCAGCTGACTTATTTAACAAAACATTATCCTCTCTTTAATCAAGGGCCTAAACACATGATTTCGTTCCCCACTTTCAGTAAATAATTGAACTTTGAGCAAAATGCAGAATCTGGAGGAGCTACAAAGAGACACGCCCTATCCCCACTCCCCAGGTGGGGGTATCTCTTCAATGCCTCTCCACATAAATCCTCTCAGATCCTCTTAGTCCTCTCAACTCAGCTACTCATTTTGAGTGACAGAAGTGAGGCCTTTAGAATACTTCTGCCAAGGGAGCAGCTGAATGCAGGCAATCCAAATATCTGTGAAAAATCTTAACAGGAACACATCAGGGAGGTCTCTGCCTGACCAAATTAGGCACTTCTCCCACATTTACCATCCAGAATCTGCTTTAGGTTAATTATTCTGCATATTGCACGTAGCTGATTTCCTGGGACTTCCAGGAGCCATAGCTTCCTCCCACTACATGCAGAATCTGGAAGAGCTAGGAAGACACTGGGTACATTTCCCTAGGTCTTGAAGGAGATTCCAAATAGCTGTCTTGTTTTTGCCTCACACTTTCTTTTTTTTAAAAAAGCTTAATGACTGGCATCTCTCCTGGCTTAAGCATGCATACAAGTATAAAATTCTGATTTCTTGTTTCATGCATGGTTAGCTGTTTATTGTCATCATTTGCTGGTTGGCTAAGCTCATTGATGACTTTAGAAGGCAAGCAAGTACCTCCAGTTTACAGCTGAGTACCTTGGCTGGTGTGGAGCTGTATTGGATGGGAGCTTATTTGGACGTCTAGTGTTTGTTCACGGTTATGTGATGCTCTTACTTCTGCTTCAAAAACGGCAATTAATCAGGATATCTGACAAGTATGCTAGGATTGCTTTAGAACATCTAGCTGCCCAGCATCACCCGCAACCCTTCCACAGCCCCTAAGAGAGTAATGTTTCACTAATATTGCAGAAAATGCATCTTGATGATAATCCTGTGGCAATTCTACTCATTACTGATATTTTTCTTCCTAAACATGCGTATTCTCTGCTCGATTCTTTTTGTGGCAAACAGCTATTAGTTGACTGGATGTTAAAGGTGAAGTCTATGACATTTAGATAAAATAGTAATGAGAATACTTAATGACTGTTGTTATTTAATCATTATAATAACCATGAAAGATGGGTACAATTATTTTTAAATAAAAATATTATTGAGGATAAAATAAAAATATTATTATTGAGGAAGTAAAGTACAAAGAGGTTAAAATACAGCTGAAAAGAATACTGTATTATTAGCAGAAGTTTTTTCTTTTGTTATTTCCACCTTAATTTTCCAAACCAAGCAGTGTATTCATCATCGTTGTAGGATGAGATTTTAGTAAAGAAATAGCCAGTCTCTGGCTTTTGCATGCCCTAAACCTGAATTTATTAATACAGTGTTTGAGGTAAATATCACAATAGCAATAATGACTTTTAGGAAAAAAAATATCAAAATTTAAAAGAAGGAAAATGCCTTCTCATCTGCAACCTTCTAACCCCAACCCCTGGCTAAAGAAAAATTCTCCCACTTTAGGTATTTGTGCATATGTGATGGATAAGAAATAAAGGTAAAGGGGAAAAAAGATGAAAGTGGTCCTGGATTGAGACTATTGCTTCCTTAGAAAAACCAAAGTGATTGTTAATTGGTAATAGACCTTTGTTGTGCTTGGGACCACAGATTGCCTATGAGAGAGTCTCACATCAGAGGTGACAAGCAGAGATGGCTCAAATTCATTTAAATGTGAATAACAAGATGAATGATTTTGCATGAAGAAGATATATGTTAGGTGTTCCTTATATATTTGTAGAATAGTGATGAAGTTTTGGAAGAAAGGTAAGTTTTAATTTAGAAATACTGAGTTTGTGTGACAGGAAGTCCTCCAGGATAAGATACCTAGGAAGCAAGTTTGCAATGTGGTATTGGTCATTAGGAGAGAGCGCCAGACTAGGAACATCATTTTAAGAGTTAAGCATAGAGATGTGATGGTTAAAGTCATGAAAAATGGTAACTGAAAAGGCACTTAATATAAATAGCAGTCATTTTCCGGTGACTTTTTTATTCCCAATTTCTTAAACAATACCTGGCACTTCACTGATTAGACAACTCATTGGACAAATACATGAAAAGAGTGGCTAGAGAGAGAGGGAAAGAAGTCAGAAACATTGGAGAAGAACTAGAAGCATAACCCATCAAAAAGTGAAAACCTCTCAAATGTATCAAGATCTCACTGAATTTCAGGATAATCTTCAGATTAAAGGATATAGATTATTTTTAGAGGTTTCCAACCTGGATATATTTTCATATCACTTGGGGAACTTAAAAACAGTATAATCAAATCAAGAATATCTGGTCAGATAACTTAAATCCAAACATCATGCAACTGATTACAGATACCTGTCTTTTTAAACTATTGCTCCTCAGTTGTTTTTTAATGTTCAGCCAGTCAAGAACCACTGGACTCAAAGAGCTTTATAATCTCTTAGAACATGGAAATGTTAACTTTTAGAAATTTTTTAAGTACTTGCTACATGTCAAAATATTTTTTTACTTTTCAGAACAAAGTCAAAAACTATTGACCTTGACTTTTCCAAGTCTTCTCTGTCTACATCGTCCTTAATCTCATCATTATCTTTCTGTTATCCCAAGACATTTTAAACCATTGTCACTTCATCTCTTACATTCCATCACTCATGAAATCTCACTGCCATGTTCCTTCCTTTATATTTTCTTTGTTACAGCTGTGGCTCCACACTACGTGTCCTCTTCTTTCGTGTTCATAATTTGTGAAATGATCCCTTTAATTTGAAGTGTTGGTTGCTGCAATCTATTCCTTTCTTTGCTACCAAACTTACCTTCCCAAACACAGGTCAGATTGTGCCATTCCCTGCTTGGAAACCTTTTATGGAATCCTGTTACTTAGAGAATAAACTCAAAACTCTGTAGTGACCTTCATGAATTAACTTCAACCACCCATTCCAGCCTCAACTCCTGCGTCCTTCTCCCTCCCTCCTAGTGTTCTAGCCTCTAGAATACCACCTGCTCCGTAAGCCTCACCATACATTAACTCCTTCATGTCTCACACATTCCTTCCATCCTTTCCCTATCATAATGTGAACTTTGCAAAACAACTTGTTCAAAAACTACTTTCAGGAAGCTTTTTCCTTCTCTAGCCAGAATTAATTCTTCCTTTTGCTCTACTCTCCTGTCACGTTGTAGCTATATTACAGAACTTAAGACATGATGTCTTACTTTATAGTTAATTGCTTTAAACTTCTTTCTCCCACACTAGATCTTGATCCCTTGGAGGCTAGCTGTCAAGTTTCACTACCTTCCTATCTCACATTTCATCTAGCACTGTGCTTTGTAGAAAGTAATTACTTAAGACAGACTTATTTCTTTGACTTGAACTGAATTGACTAGATTTATGCTAAAAACATTTTTATATAAAATGATTAAAATAAATAAATATGTCCTAGGAACCTAGTAAACACTTTTCCGTACTAAAGGTATATTGACCTTTAATACAACCGATGTGATTCAGCTTCCTTTTTAAGCACTTATTATTGTTTTGCAGTTATGAGAATGTCAAACAAATCAAACAGTTTTTGTTTTTTGTTTTTCACTTGACCCTATTTATCTGTCAAACAAGAAGCAATTAAAAAAATATCCTAAGAGAAAAGATAGTGTATCTAACAAAATTGCCTTTGTTCTTCTGGGATTTAAGGTAAATTGTGTTTGTAAAATCATTTTGGATTTAGACTATCTTTTTGTTAGAGCTAATGGATTTCTTTTTCTATTTAATAATTATTGTGAAGACTATTGCTGAATAACCATGGGCTTAAAAAATCTAAAATGACAGCTCTTAAATGTTGGTTCCCCAACCTTTTAATAATACAAAATTCAAAATTGCTCTCATTGTATTGCCTAGATCTTACTATGTATTAAGAAAACGTTCTTCCAGAATAAATACTAAATGACTTTCCTAGCCACATGCCTTCTGCTTAACTTGAGGAGCCCTAATCAGTTATTGCTTCCCTAGGCACATAGGTGATATAATGGCATGGATAGAAGCTATAGTTCTAGCATTCATTTTTTATTTTTTCCACTGATTTACAGGAAATCACTTTCTAAATTATCTGAAAAAAATACTTTATTAATAAGCCTTTCTAAATCCAAAATATAATCTATGTTAAAGAAAAAAATCAAACAGTTCCCAATACATTCTCTTTCTGTATTATAAAGAGTTTCTTTTCTGGTTTGCTAGTTTCTGTTATTTTGCCCATGCTGTTTGAATACAAAAACTAAAATGTAATTTAGAGTTACTGCCAATGAATTAATATGCACCTCTTAATTAATCAGAAGTTCAAATATATGCTGCCATTTTAGAATATAGAAATGCATTTTAATGGGAATTATAATCACAATGGGAATTTCAAATCACATGAGGTATTTAGTAGTGGTGGTAGGCAAGAGAAATCTTGAAATGTAATAGTCTCTTATCAGACAGGACATTAGATTTTGCAGATGTATGCTGCAAACCAGAGACTATTGAAAGGCTATATAGACAATTACACTCACTTTACCTGTTTTCATAAATGTCTAAATTGTTATATTAAACAAAGCGGTATAATGTCCATCATATGTGTCTGTTATTTGGAGGGGGAAGGCTATTTTTTGTATGCTTGTCCACTATTGTCCTAAAGGTTACAAAAATAAAAGTTGTATCCAGCATTTTTACTACTCTGTTTTAACTTTACTTACCTATCAGTCTTTCCTATGTATTTACTATTTCTCAACAACCTTATTAAGAATCTGTATGCTCTATCAAAAAACACCTTTCCTGATCATCCTAATACATAATAGCACCCTGTATATTCCATTGTCTTTATGTATTATTCTTCCTCCCACTTATAATTACCTGACATTATTTTGCATGTTTTAATTTATTTGTTTATTATCTATTTTCTGTCAGAAGGTAACCTACATGAAAGCAGGACCTTTATCAGTTGTGTTTGTCATGGGATCCCCAGTACCTAGAACAGCTGCTGTCACAGTGCAGGTGATCTTTAAATCTATGCAGAGTTTTGAATGAATGAACCCCAGGTATTACCTTTCACTCCAAAAACAGTAGGTACAAGTTTAAATAATTTGGTAAACTCCAGAAAGTTTCTACCTTCAAAAAGAAAATGTCCAATAGTTCAATAAAACATTGTTAATAAGTAATATTTTAACATTGGAGACAGCAATAAGGATTATGCAACTTCTTCATAATTATTTAGTCAAAAAGCATCATTTTGTGCCTCTTTTGGTCATTTTCTGCGCTAGATTATAAAGATACAAATATAAATAATGCATCACCTTTATTCTTGCGAAAAATATATCTCTTCAAGAAGATCATATTCTAATAAAGTAATATAAGTAAGTAATTTCAGTCCTGTGATTAAAGAACAAGCAAAACAAAACCAAGGGAATTATAAGGAAGGGTTGTTCGGTGGGAAGTGTAATTGTCTCTTTAGGGGAGGTCATCAGGGAACTGTGACAGAGTAGCTGAGTCTTGAGCTGCAATGTGTAGTTCCCTCTTCTACTTCTTCTGGAACTCTTTATGGTAAGACAGTGAAAAAAATCATAATTTTGCAAGTTATTTTGAATAAGACCACAGATTGTGGGGGTCTTTCTTACACTGCCTAAAAGTTCATACAGAGATCTAAAACTTCACTTAGAGCTAATGAGTCCACACATAAAGAAACATTCTAATCTTTATCCATATTATTAAATTGAGTAGATTTTGACCCAACTACTACCTGGGTTTTTGAAAGCTCTATAAATTGTCATCAGCTGAAAATGAGTCGTTGAACAATAAAGTCATTGCTAAAATATAATGAGTAAAGTTTGAAGAGGCCATCCGCTAAATAAATAAATGGCTATGTTTTTAAGAAATCAAAACTTACATATCTTTCTCTATTTGGTTCAAATGGTGGCCATTTGTCCATTGCAGGCAAATAAATAGCCAGACACTTCAGAGATTCTAGCTTTTTCATTAACCTGCTGTGAGTCCTTAGAAAAGCCAGTAATTATGTATTCTCTTCCTGTGCAAGGGAAGAAAGCGAGCAGTTCTCTCCTCTATAAGATTGTTCTCTATGACAGCTGCATCTTACTCTGCTTCACACTCCCATTATTAAAGAGTATTACTACCGCACCATCTTTGCCTCAGTACTGCATCTTGGCTAAACACTACCTAATTTAATTGTAT
The DNA here is from genome assembly GCA_963573385.1 of Cacajao melanocephalus. Classification (NCBI taxonomy): domain Eukaryota; kingdom Metazoa; phylum Chordata; class Mammalia; order Primates; family Pitheciidae; genus Cacajao; species Cacajao melanocephalus. Next base: position 42,565 of record CAUYLG010042460.1, read on the forward strand.
TTAATTTTAAAACATCTATAGGAATAAAAATGTGTGCTTTCTTTAGTTTGTTTGTTTGTTTTGAGATGGAATCTCACTCTGTCACCCAGGCTGGAGTGCAATGGCACGATCTCGTCTCACCACAACCTCCGCCTCCTGGGTTCAAGTGATTCTCCTGCCTCAGCCTCCCAAATAGCTGGGATTATAGGTGCGCAGCACCATGCCCAGCTAATTTTTGTATTTTTAGTAGAGGCGGGGTTTCACCACGTTGGTCAGGCTGGTCTCGAACTCCTGACCTCATGATCTGCCTGCCTTGGCCTCCCAAAGTGCTGGGATTACAGACATGAGCCACCCCACCCAGACTCTTTATTCTGTGTGATACAAATAAATAGTTTAGGTGGTCTAAATTTTAACTGTAGGGAATATAAGACTAATTTCCAGCATCTTAGAGCCACTACTTTCTAATGGCAATGAGAAGTCATTTAGGGGTTTTAATCAGAAAACTGAAGTTAAGAATAAATTAAAGAGGTCCAAGTCAGAGGAAGCCAAGCCAAGTTTAGGTTATGCAGCAATCTACGTGATGTAAATAGTGACAATGGTTTGGGTGAGAGAATTGATAGCAGGAACTGAAAGGCATAATGAATTTGAGAAATAAATTAGAAGTAGATGCAACAGGGATTTGAAATTGATTTAACAGAATAAAGAGAGAAGAAAGGTTGAGCAATCAAGAAGAATATCCTAGTAGCTGACTTCAGGACTGCTAAACATGTCAAAGTAAAACTAGAGGGAAAAACTGGTTTGGAGGAAGAAGCAATAATTTAAATTTTGTAATTTTTGGATGTTAGGTTTCTAAGAGTCATTCACATGGGAGTAGTTAGTAGGTAGCTAAATATAAGCCTGTGTAGAACTAGAGCTCAGAAGAACAATCTGTGTTAAAGATAAATTAGGAAATCAATACACCTGATGTCACATAAAGCCCTGGGAAAAAATGAGTGATCTGAAATAGAAAGACTTTCATTGGCAGAGGAAAGGTAATCTGTGATATAACTACAATGATCACCACTGTGTAAGTGTAAAAACAGAAGATTCACTAAAGGTTTTTAGCAATAGAGGACAGGCAAAAAATTTAAGAGAAGGGAATATTTTTGAAAGCAGGGAATGTTCAACAGCATCTTAATTTACTGGAGATGAAGTAAATATGGACCTGAAAACAGGCACTACATTCAGAAGCAACCACACCGTAACCATGGTAATAACAAAGTCAGTGTGGACCAGAGTAGTGGACATTCAAGCAGACTAAGGAGGGTTCCTGGAACACTACAAAATGGAAACAGCAGAGGTACCAGCCATTTTCTGGAATTTGACTGTAAGTGGAAAGAGAAAAGATGGCTGGAGAGAAGACATGGAACGTAGACTGTTCTTTTGGATTAAAGAGGCTAAGGCGAATTCACATGGAAAGAGGCAGTAGAGATGATGAAGCTGAAAAGCAGGGAAGGGATGGGAAGATTCTTGTGGCAATGTTCCCGAATTCAAATTTTAAATCTGGGTAATGCTACATGATCTATTTCCCTTTGGGACATACTTAATACATAATGGCATTTTAATAAAGCAAGCCTCTGTGAATTTAGTAGTAAATCTGTATGATTTTGTGTATCCCAAGTTTCCTTAAAGTAATTTCATCAAAGAACATCTAAAGAAATAGAATTCCTGTTTTGGAACTTTGTGGGAAGACTGGGTTCATAGCTTAGGGAAAGAAAATAATGGGATTCAGTGATCACATAGGGGGATTCATTTTCAAAGTAGGATAAATTGTCCCAGTGTGACAGGATGAAAGAAAAGAGTTTGGATGCTACCTAGTTTATAAGCTTGATGGCAATAAGTTGATAAATTCTATTTGTCTTTAAATTTTAAGACTATGTCTTAGCAACACATACACAGAAGTAAGCTCACAAATACATAAACTGAGCTACACATATACAGACCAATACACAGACATTCACATAAACACAAATCATACATAAACTCACAAATGCTAGCACTTAACATATAAATCCACATAAATGGAGACGCTATATAATATTCAGATGGAAGAGGATTACAGTTTATAGAAAGATACTATTACTGAAACAATCTCTGAAGAGAATGTCAGAAAAAGCTGAGTAGAATTTCTTAGCATTTTTGAATCCCAAGTAATGTAGAGATCATAATTTATATTGACACTCATCTCCTTGCTAGTCCAATTTCTTCAGCAGCTTTAAATAGCTTCTTTTGTGGAAAAAAGGAATTCATAATTAGGACTGATTCAGGATCAAGGTTTTTTAGGCTATGTACAGGAGAAAAATAAGGTGAAAGAATTGAGCATATTGGGAAAAGAAAATTTGAAGCATTGCATAATAAATTTAACATTGTAAACATACCACTAATTATAATTCCAATACAAGATCCTCAGAAGATCTAGAACCCCAACTTAGATAATCTGGTTTCAGACTTTGTGCTCTAGAGAAGACTGGCCAGACAAATAGTGAGATAAATTGTCTGCATGTCTTGATGGCCTCAAAGATCAGTTACAATAAGAGACACTGACTAATAAAGATAGAAAAAAAAAGGAGTTTGTATTTGTCAATGTAATATTTGAAATTAGGATTTTAGAGATGAAGTTGAGGTGATAAGATCTAGGCTCAGGCGATAACAAATGGGTGATTGGGGTACAAAAGAGATTAATGTCAGTGGAAACGAGATTATGAGATTATAAAGATAGAATATTGACTAGGTCATCTATATAGCCACTGGATGTACCTACTATAATGTTAGAGAGAGAGGGAGAAAAGAAGATGGTGAAATCTAGAATTTCAAGGAACTGCACGTAGCTGGGTGGCAAGGCAAGGTAGAGAACATGTAACTAGAAGAGTGGAATAGCTTGTCTCATATAAGCTGAGAATTATTTTATATGAAAATAGAGGTTTTTTGGTAAAATAATGTATGATTATCATTACAAATTCAAACAATAAAGAAAATTATAGAGAAAAAAAATTAAAATCTAATCACATGGAAATTACTATTATTAGTATGCTTGCATAATCTCTTCTAGCATGTCTATAATCACAGAATCAAGGTTTTCTCAAGAGAATGGAGTTCTTATCAGGATGTGGAAAATGAGGAGAATGTCAAAGCCACATTCCAACACTGAGAAGAATTGGTCGTGGGAAAATGTATGTCTGCCTGAAAGGGGAAATAGTGGCTTAAGGAGATAGCCATTCCCAGATGAAAGAAACAAATAAAGATAATGTTCTTTGAATAGAAAATGATTGTGATGATATGGTATTTGTCAATAACAGAACGTAGATTTCAGATGTCATAGAAGAATGTTTGAAAACAGGAAAGCTGATAAAGGATGGGTCATGCTAAAGGGAGTGCACATCTGCATTGGCAAAGATGTGGAAGAAGAAAGATAATACAGAGATTCCATCTCAGATGGCAACTGAAGAACATGACGCAGGGCAGATGAGGCTGATGCTCGGCTAGCAATGCATTTATTCCAATGGCCTCTTCAGAATCTGGTGGACACACAGCCCTCTCAGGATTCAGTGGCTGAGGTGGCACTCATTTATTCTCTCATTCACTCAAAAATAGGCTTTAAGCACCTAGTTTGGCCAGGAACTGTATTCATCTCTAGAGTATACACTGATAAATATGAGAGACGTAGTCCCTGCCCTCATAGTGAACAGAGTGGCAAAACAGTATGTGTTTCTAAATGAAAATTGAACATCTGAAAGTAGATAATATACAAAGAAATAAGTCCTCCAGCAGAGGAATATGAAAACAATTTTCAGTGAAGCAAGAACTGACCTAGGAAAGGAGAAATACACTTCAATCACAGTTTTCAGATAAAATAGCTAAAAAGTTCAACATCTCCAGACTGATTTTAACAATTACCTGGACTCTTCAGTTACACAAATATTAGTGTTTTGAATAAATTTTAACATATTTAAACTTTAGGGAATCAGTATAACCACCCAGGAGTGCCCATGTCTTAAAAATTAAGAAAAAGAAGATACTAAGTTTTATATGTATTATACACTTGAATCATCCATATGCAACATTACTAAATGTTATTTAGTAGACAAGATTCCTTTAATATAATAAGACACCAGATAGTTTCATGCACATGTACAAAAAAGGACTCACTGGCTTTTTGGATAATCATTTAATTCACAAAGACACAAAGCATGACTTTGCAAACTATAGCAAAGCAGATCTGACATCAACAGCAATATCATCATATGTATACCCAGAGGAGTTGTTGGTATGTCCAATATATTTGTAAATCTCTAAAGACCCCACACAGCAAATTTCTCCTGTCAGATTCTGTTTCATTTCTGAATCTTTCAAATCATTTCCCAACTTTCAAAGATAAAAATTATAATGCTCTTTCAAAAAGAAGATTCAGTGATTTTGTACATTTATAGATTCTTCAGCAATTTATTCCAAATAGATTTTAAATAATCTTTGGCCTGAAGAAATATCTTGTACTGTCAGCACCCTGATTCATAACATAAGCTGTATCTATAGATAATATTGTTAATTTGTTTTTTATTTTTAGGATCTGATGGACTGTGGTTAAAATAGTTATTCGTAAACTAAGGAAATGTGATATGCTTGCCAGTGAGGAGAATAAAAAGCTTTTCAGTTTATTCCAGGGCAACTCTATTACAGGCAGTTATGCTCCAAGTTTTAGTAACATTTTTCTGAGAACAGGCACCACAGGGAGACAGAAGAGTGACAGATGGGTAGTGGCCAATTGTTCACCTTTGAAGGTACTTGCTCACCTTTGAAGGCACTTGCTCCTGTGGCATTGGCTTGAATGTGGTCCCCATGAGAGGACATCACCTGGTTCACCTTAGGCTGTGTAAATTAGAAACATACTGTCTAGCAGATGAGCTATAAGAATACAAACAAAACACCTGAGATGTTTTAAAATTCTAATTTCTGATTACCACTGCCCTGGAAACTTATTTGTCAATAATCTGATTAAGAACAGCAGGAAGTTTTTCTTTGTGTGAAGATGGTCTGGATTAATCTACTGAAATAGGTGGCTGTTTTTCCCCTACAGGTGGTTATGTGTCCCAGGAATAAGCCACAAAAGAGAAAATTCTGGGAATAATTCCAGCCAAGGAGAAGAAAAGAATCCCACTTAAAATACCCTTTCAGTCCTTCCCCTTAAGCATCTAATTCTTTGAAAAATTATTATACAGTTTCATTTTTAATTGTTTTTCCTGACATTCATACAGTTAGGATACCAGTAGCTCTTCTGATTATTTTCTGACTCATTGTACAGAAAATAGTGACATAATATGGCTTAATATGTGTGTAAATGAACAACTTAGACCTTAGTTAAAAGTAGTAAAATAATTTATGAAGCTTTCCCATGTGTGACATCTTTCTGGATGCAGAAAAATCCCAGGTATTGTGTTGATAATTAACATCCCTTAAGCATTCAACAGGGAAATAAATTCACTTAACATTTCAAATTAATTAGAATTTTAAAAGCTGGCTAATTTGTAGAGTACATACTGGTTGTTTGCAGAGCAAAAGATGCAAATTCTGCTTTGCTGAAATGGTTTTGTTTGTATTGTGCATCTTCATGTTTCATTGACCCCATTTTTCATGTCCGCATCACACTTCATTTCTTGCTCATGTGTGCCTGCCATCTGAATGGTCGGAGTGAATGGAATGCAGGACGATAGGCAAGACTTAGAAAACGACTTCATCTTCTACTTGCCCAATTCATCTAAAACAGGGAGGTAACCAGATTATTGATGGGAGGTAGCCATCAATAACCAAGACAGCCATTACCTCTCTTAAGAAAGCCTATACTATATTAGGTGAATCAGAAGCTAATTTCCCTCACACCCCAACTGTACATTTTTCTTGGATTCTACTATCCATGACATTTTTCCTTATGTATCCTTGTGGTTGGCTAGTCACAGATTATTGAAATCATAAAAATCTGTAGCTACTTAATATTTTTTAAAGAGCCTAAAATTCGCATGTAAAATGTTACCCCTAGAAAGTCATATTAGTACATCCTAACTGCTTTCTACTCTTAGGAAATGACATTATTTTACCTCTTAGACATCTTTGAAAAAAAAAAAAACTAATAAAATGCTCAGACATAAATTGAGGAGAATAATGTGGTGAAAACAAATTCTTTCTTTTGTAAATAAGTATAGGTCAGTTTCAGGCAAGGATTTTGTCTCTGCACACAGCAGACTTACTACCTAAATAACAAAATTGATGCTGCTACAGTTTGAATTTTATCCTCTTCAAACCTCATGTTGAAATTTGATTCACACTATTAGAGGAGGAGCCTAGTAGGAAGTGTTTGGATCACAGAAGCATGTCTCTTGTGAAGAGATTAATGCCCTCCCTCTGAGTGATGATTGCCTTCTTACACTATTTGTTCGCACTAGAGCTGGTTGTTCAAAAGAGTCTGGCATCGCCTCTCTCTCTCTCTTGCTTCCCTTCTCAGCATGTGATCTATGTACACACTGACTTCCCTTCACCTTCCACAGTGAATGGAAGCAGCCTGAGGCCTTCATCAGAAGCAGATGCTGGTGCTGTGCTTCTTGTACAGCCTACAGAACCATGAGCCAAATAAACCACTTCTCTTTGTCAACTACCCAGCCCCAGGTGTTTCTTTATAGCAACACAAAACAGACTGAGACAGATGCTAACATACGTTAAACGCCCATTATGCATCAGGCGCAGTATAATGAATTATTATACGAAATAATTCATGAAGTCCTTCCACTCTGCCAACGAGTCAGGCACTATTACATGTAAGAAAAAGGAGACACAGAAAACTTAAGTGATTTTTCCAACATCACGCAGCTACTAAGTTGCAGACAAGACTCAAGATCACAGAAGTTTGCTGCCAGACTGCATGCAGCTGGTAACTCTTTTCAGTGTCTTTCTCCATGAAGACACTTACTGGCACAAATTTCACTAGAAAACAAAAAGTAATGAAATATATAGAAAGATAGAAAGAGCAAGAGAAAGAGAAGTTATGTTCAGGTTTAAATCCAACCCCAAGGTGCCATTCTGCATCCAGCATACCTAGTATTCTTTCTTCTTTTTTTTTTTTAATAAAAGAAATTTGTATTGAAACAGGACTAATTACCTACATGAAATATTTAATTGCATGTGCCATTTGAACTGCAGAAAATATATTAAGAAGAAAAATTCACTGTGGCTTTTGACAATAACTACTTTCAAAGAAAAAATGTCAGATAAACATATCTGAGTACAGTTTCCAATTGCATAGCTATATGTTTTTTCTGAAGTAATACAAATCAAATAAGATCAGCAAGTTATTCCACTGAGGAAAAACTCACCTTTAGAATGGAGGAATTTGTTTATCGCTTATCCTGATTTAAGAGTTATGCACATGAAAAGGAATCCCCATGGTGTCTGATCTAATCTTGACACTGACAACATCCACAAGATCGATTGTCATTCGCAGCTCAAAGCTACTGCCTAGGGAAGAAAAAAGGCTTTGATAACTCATTGTGTCAAAGAAAAAGATTTCACGGTGTGAAATATCGATTAAAACTTTAACGTAAAATTGGTACTTTTTGAAAGAAACTTGTAAAAGGAACAAAGAGAATAACAAAGAAAATCCAAAGGGCACTTTTTAAGATTGTTTTCAAAATGTTGATCTTTAAAAAAAATTTTGTGAAAAAATACGCTTTACATTTTAATATCCACATCAATATATTTTTTTCACTGTGGCAATACGCTTTCTTCATATTGTTGTTATTATTTTATATTTTACGGTCAGAGTGCATCACTGGTTAACAAAATAAATGTATTTGAGCTCTAGCCTTCAGGCCATTATTTCTCTCAGTACAAACAAGTTAAGGAAAAGTCAATAGTGCCAATAGATATTTTACAGTCAAGGAAGACCTGTGAGTTTATCTAAGCTTTTCAATCAATAAATATATTTATAAAATACTATAATGTGCTCAAAGTAATTTTTGGAGCGTTCCTTTTGTATCAGAGGGTGTGTAAAGTTATATAATATTCTAACAGTAAAGAAGTAATGGCAAATTGGGGCCCCTACGGTGATTATATTACTAAGAGTGTTTTGAGAAATGTTTAAAACATTAAAAAGTCACCCTGGATAAATCACACTGTTTTCAAAAATGTGGGAGCAGAGTGGAAAGAAGGTAAAAAGAAAGGTTAAAACAGGAAGCCCATGTTGAATCCCAGCTAAATGACTGTAGCTCTTCAGAGAAAGGTAAGAGCGAAGATATGTGTGTGTTGTCAGACTACCTCAAATGCCTCTTTCAAATGACTTATTACTCAGTCCTCCTACATTCGCTGTGCACCCACTTTGATGACTGCTATAAAAAAGGCAAGTCTAAAAATATGGCTCCTACGATTTGATTAAGAGAAAATTTCTAATGAAGTATTATAGTGCATAAGGTTTGTCTGCAGATATCCATAATATTTTGTGAGGACGTGATGACACAGCAAATTATATTGGCATGGTTCCTGGGAGATAGTAAACAATCAAGAAATATCAGTTGATAATAGTGTAGAGACCACTAAAGATCCAAGGACATGGGTTGGATCCTACTTCCTTTTTTGACACTTACTTCAATGTAAGGCCATGAGTTTGGGGACCTATTTCTCCACTGGCGAAACAAAACAAGGACAGAATACTTCAAATGATGGATTCTCGCTCTCTAGCAATACTATTGTATGAATTTTGAGAAGGGAAGGGTATTCTAGATGAAACAAAGGGGAAATGATGGCAGTACTAAAGATGGAGGTCAGAAACCAATTGAGAAAAGCAGCTAAGTTGAGGCTCTCAATTCAACTCCTGGAATCAAATCTTGTGCCTACCACCAGGAGTGTGATCTTAGCAAGCAACTTAGACCCTGCATCTCAGTGTCTCCACCATAAAATAGGAAGATAATTATACTTCCTTTATTGAGTTAATGGACAGACTAAGTGAGCACATATAAGGCACTTAGAACTATGATTGGAACATAACACATGCTCAAAACATTTTAGATGCTGGTAAAAATGGCTCAGGATTATAGCATCCTGGAAATTGACATGGTTCTCTTATTTTAGTCTGGTAAGTTTGCAAGCATAAGTCGATTTTTCCATGAAGGCACATAGTTCTAACTCAACTTTGTTGTAATAGGATGGGTCTTTTTTAATCCTCTTGACAGGAGTACAACACAAAGTAATGTTATACTACTTACAAAAGAAAATGAAGAGATGTATATTTAGCTCATTTATTTAAGGAGAGTGACTGTTTTATTCTTCCTCCTTTCTACATTTGAAATGAATTTTTCTAAATATCCAAAAATAAAGACAAACCATAAAGATTTTCTTTTAGTTGGTTTAAGATCTTTGCCTAGGTATTTCACATGACGTTATAGAGACAGGCATGTCTGAGAAGTGGGGGGCAACTCTCAAAACACTCTTTTCTTTTTAACTAAGCCTTTCAAACTATTAGTTTTCTTTGTCCTTCAAATCATTTTATATTGCATAGCCAGACAAATCCAATTATTTTCTTAATGCTGAGGTCTGTGACTAACATTCATCCCTTTGGGATTTGGTTAGAAACATTAAACCTGAATGATGTATAATATGAAGCACAGCATATTCACTAGCTGTGACCTTTATCATCCATAGCATCAATAACCAGTTAAGACGAACTTGGGGAGAAGGTCAGGTTAAAGGTAAAGAAGGCGGTCTCAGATAAAGCCCTTTAAGTGATATTTAATTTAATTGGCTGCCTTACCTTAAAAATTATGGAAGCTTTCCCCTTTCTCCACAACCTAATATGTGTCCTGCATCTCTCATTCTGTGATTCTAACTACAGGACAATTTTGCTTAGTTGTGCTTTTAAAATTATTTTTTAAATCATTTTGCTACATGACAATGATGCTTTCTGATATATTAGAAAAAATATCTTTTTATTTATGATAATTGAGTTCAATGAGTGTAAATGTATGGTAAGTTTAAGATTTCAACATTTAACTGCCGTATGTTCAGCATTTCTGAGCATGTGATGTCAATACAACTAAATTACCCATATATTTAACTCTGAATTTCATTCATTCAACCAGTAGCTATCCATGTTTTTTGGAGTACTAAGCATTCGCTCCCTAACACTTTTACTTGAACGTCATATTAATTGACTCTTTTACATAGCTGACCTTGTTTTGACACAATTGTCTCAATGTAAATTTTTATAGGATCCAGGCAAATACAGTTAATGCCAAAAGCAGGTATAAGATGAATATTTGTATGTGTTAAATTGTATTTTCAGGGAGCCATATAATACAACATGGAATCAATATTATTCTGCAAACTATAGCCTAAAATTTTTGAGACAATGTCCTTTTTTCTGTGAGCAATTGATTTGTTTAGATTTGGATGAGAAAAACTTATGCCAAGCTCTTACAACTATGTCAGAATTTCCCCAAAAAATTGTCCATGTGGAATTCTGGCCTGGACCAGAACAGAGCTAGCCCAATGTCTAGGCTCTATGATTATGCAGCAGGACTCTTACCTCATTTGATTCTTGGAATTTTACATAGCAGAAAGGGGTTCTGTTCACTTTTAAGGCTAAAAGAGTATGTGGTTTTGATTGATGTATATTAATGCTTCAAATCTCCATGTACTGAGTTCCATCTTATAGAATACATTGTGGCACCCACAATAAGTTCACTGTATAGAACCCATGGAAAGATTCCTAGGTGCACATCATCACTTTGGGCCACAGGAGTCTTAGTGTGCAGCCTTTAAGGATCTTGATCTTATTGTCCACCATATCAGTCTTGCCCTCAGATTCTTTTTCCATTTATCCAAATCTTTATACTCAAATCTTTATTTTTTTCCAAGAAGGAAAAGAAATCAAATCACTATATAACTTGTTGCCAGACAAGATTCAAGTAGCAAATGATATAAATAAAAATTTTTAAAATGCATACATAAAAAGAATACTCATAGTAACCTTGAAACTTATTTTGGGGCTACACCAAGCTTGCATTTTATTTAACTGTAATTTCTTTCTTTTCTCTTTTTATTTTATTGTACTTTTTAAAAATAGAGGCAGGGTCTCCCTATGTTGCCCAGGTTGGTCATGAACTCCTAAGCTTAAGGGATTTTCCTGCTTCAGCCTTCCCAAGTGCTGGGATTACTGGCATGAACCACTGTGCCTGGCCTTTAATTGTAATTTCTATTAAAAATTAGCATCAAAAATCTTGTCTTTACAGAAAAAAAACTTTTTGAGATATGTTAGTAGGTGCTTAATTTGTTGTGGTACCACTGTGGTTGACTTTTACTCCATCACAAAGTATTTAAAAACAATTCCTGACTCAGAAAAACACTCCCCAACCTCTGAGAGTTATGCAACTGCTCTCATTGCAGCATTTTATTGCAGTCTCCAGCAGTGTTATCCCCAGGTGAATAGTTTTTGTAGCATCTAGGAATTTACCAACAATTTGATTTTTAAATGTATTATAAATTGACTGACTCATAGGGAGTATAGGGATTTATCAATGAAATCTAGAATAATAGATACAGAAATTGTACTTATTTAGTTTTCGTTCAGTCAGTGCTTGTGAGATATCTTTATACTTTGTGTAAAGTGAATGAGAATCACCCCAAATCATTGTGTCAGCATCATTCTGGTACCCTAATTGCAAACAATTCAGCAAAAGTAATGTCATGCTGAGGAGAAAGAGTGATACATATCTAGGCCTCACTCTTGGAACCCCAGCCTGGTCAAGGGGCAACATGGTCTCATATGCACAAGTCCTGAAACACCTTGGCGCATGTGTTTTACTCCACTGATCTGATACACAGACAGAGAATTACAGAACTCCTAGAAGGGGAGAAATGGGTTCAGAGCCCACACATTTTTCCAGTTCATCTTCTGGGTAAGGAAACAGCACTGCTTTCTTCACCTCCACCATATCTAAGATGCCAGTGCTGGGAGACATAGAAAATATCCAAAACTACAACCCAGAGTCACATAAAAGGCCTTGTTTGCTGTGGTCAGGGAACTATACTGGACCTCAAAGAAGACTTAAATCATCCCTGAACTAGATTCTATTCCCTACTGCTCGATGGGCACAAACTAATTGAAAAATAAAATTGCTTAGGTAAACTGCCATTCTTAAGATGATCAAAAAAGCCAGACTTGACTTGTTTCTGTTACCAACTACCTCATCCTACTTATTTCTGTACCTACATCTCCCTAACTTGCTCTCCACTGTCAGTCTGCCCTCCTTTGTCTGTCTAGCTTCCCCAGGAGACCGTATCTTAACTGTTGCTGATTGCTAGAACAACCTATCTTTATAAACAACATCTTTATATTCCCAGTCTTCCCAACACACTGACACTGGCATGAGTCTGACTTTCACCTTATCTATTGGCTTTATTCCTCCTCCCTCTAAATATTTTTAAATTTTACTTTCCCTATGTCTGGTTCATGATTGTCAAGAAGTTATTTAATTTGTAGAACAGGTTTGTAAAAATGTATTGGGAAGTCGGAGCAACTTAATGAAATGAGCTAAGACTTCATACTTAAATAGACTAATTTTGGCTGGGTGTGGTGGCTCATGCCTGTAATCTGAGAACTTTGGGAGACAGAGGTGGATGGATCATGAGGTCAGGAGTTCAAGACCATCATGGCCAACATCTCTAGAGCCCCATCTCTACTAATAATACAAAAAATCAGCCAAGCATGGTGGTGCACACCTGTAGTCCCAGCTACTCATAGGCTGAGGCAGGAGAATGACTTGAACCCGAGAGGCGAAGGTTGTAGTGAGCCAAGATCGCGCCACTGCACTCCAGCCTGGGTGACAGTGTGAGACGCTTGTCTCAAAAAAAAAAAAAAAAAGAATAGTTTCAAGTGCCTGCTTCCTTTGCTTCTGTAATACAGAGAATGCACACACTTTGGGAGTTTTATATTTCATAAATGAGATGACTGAAATGACTAACAATAGTGTCTGGCATATGACTATTATTTTAAAGCTTAATAATCATTACAGTGACATGACTCTTCACAAAAGTATCTTTTGTGGAATCTAATAATATAAAAGACCAAACCCTTAGAAAAAATATGTGGTCATGTTAAAGGGCAATTGAAGATGAAATAGAGAGGACAAACTTGGCTGTTTTCAGCTTAGAGGCACATTTACCATCATATTCCTCATCTTCGTTTTTCTCTGAACACTCACAAAGTTGGTTTGAATCAATGACCACAGCCAGACCTGGCTTTTAAAAATTTTTGTGACATCAAGAAGTCCTCATGTTCTACCATATTGTTCCCCCTGAGCTAACATGATGTCTGAAAAATCTCACCTATGAGGCCAGTATTTTGAGTCAATTGTGGCAGATATTTCTTTAAATCCAGGGAAGTTGTGTGAGGTGGGATAACACATTAAACCATTATCATTCTGTTAGTCTCTTGAATGAATTAGCTGTCACAGTACACAGAGTAAAGCTCCAAGGAAAAATGAAGGGCAATCTGTGATGAAGAAAAAAGTTTTCTGTGTTTAGATTTTGCTGTTCGGTTTAGCAATGTTCACGTGAAAAACCTGAATGAACTCTATATAACTTAGAGTTCCACTGAGGATGAAGGATCAGGGAGCACAGAGACAGATTGTTAGAAAACAAGCCTTACAAGAGGTCTTGATACTAAACAATACATCTCCCCACTCCAAAGCATTTTTCTGACTTTCCCCTTTTATATTTTAGTAGGTTTAAAAAATCACCTATGTTTTATAATCTATGTGGTTAATTAGGAGTAATATTTTGCTGAAGGCAAGGTATTTAGTATTTATGATTAGAGTAGATATAGTCCCTGGCATAAAAATACACACCTATATTCAATATTTTTGAGCATTTGCCACACATCAGTTTCCTTGCCCGGAGAGGTAATTCAGAGAAAAAGAACCGTTTTCTAGACCAGCCGGCATAACACTCTAGTGGAAGTCAACACATAAAAGACAACTACATTGAAGGAGAATCTCCCTTTACTATTTCGGTCAAATGTCTCATCTATCAATCCTTAACTTATCCAAATCCAAGGCAATTTGATCATACCCCTATAAAGACATCATCTCTCGCACATATCTTGCATTGTACTTACATGCTGAGTAACAATCGTGTTTACATTTCTGTCTCCAGAATTAAATCTTAAGCTTCTTTAAAGCCAAAGGTCAACTTTTGTTGAATTCTGTGCCCTTTAGTACCTAACACAGAGTTTGATTTGTAATGGGCACGCAAATATTTTAGTGAATAAATGAATATTATAATCACAAACTGTCTTTGAAGAGAGCATAAAAAGGCAAAACATTAATTCTAGCAAAGAGGAATACATCACAGAGGAGATGACCTTCAACTCAGATTTTGGAGGCTAAGATAAATTATGCTGGTATACAATTAGACAAAGCTCAACAGATTTCTAAGCTGATTCTAAATGCATTCATCTAAATTGCTTACAGTGTCCAAACACAATCTAAAGACAGCTTATCAAAATAAAGTAGAAATTGCTTAGAGAAATATGTTGAAGCTCAGAGGAACAAAAGTATTTATTTTTCAAGCAGTGTAAGAAGGAGTTTATGAGCAAAGGGGGAGCTAAGAAAATTCATATTAGTGAACTTCAGTGAGCACCATATACCATGGTGGGCCTTTTCCCTGGATTTCAGAGCACAGAGCTGAAATCTGTGATGAGGCTGTGATGCAACTGATCCTTTAATAACACAATGAAGGTGAGCTGACAGGCCTGTAGCAGTGTGTCATATGATTGACAAGATTTGGCACACTTTGGGTTCTCCTCACATGGAACTTGTCACTGATTTTTAAGCTTATCTCTCTTCTTGCCAAAAGAGGGCAAATCAGCCTTCTAATGTTTTTCCAGATATTTTCATGCTGAGACCAGAATGATGTGTGAGGAAATCTTGCCTAGAAATAGGAAAAATGTGTCAGGATATTATTATGGCCAATTTGACTTAGATTGGTCCAAGGAAACCAGATCTCCTGTAAAATAAGCTACAATAGCACATTTACTGTACTTAATGGCAATTTTGTGATGTATGACCTTAGAAATGACCAATCTATGTAATGGTATATCTTGACAAGTAACAAGCCAAGAATATCCCTTAGTCCATAGAAAAAAAGATTTTGAATATCATAAATGTAACTGTACTCAAAAATATTGTTTTATTTGTTTTAGTTTAAGGAGATTTAGATTCATGCCAGTGATGATGGTTAGTAGACTTGGGTAATTTTTAACCGTTTTTCAAAGTGTGCTGCATTTTAAAGAGTTACATTAGGTAAGCCATAGAAAGAGAACCCAATAATCATGTTTTACTGCCCCCATGAAGAGGGACTATGATTTCACTGTAGTCAATTTTTACCAGAACACATCTGAATTATTGGTTTTTCAGTTACACATGCAGTATTTTGAAAAGATCAAAGATCAAATGGATTGTACAGGGAAGATAACTATAACTGAGACACGTCTGAATATCGTGGCTCATGAGGACAGATAATGTAGCTGGGGATATCAAACCTGAAGAAAAAAATAGTATAAGGATGACAATGATAGCTGAAGAATGATTGGGTATAAGATGAAATTAACCTTTTTAAAATTTTGTTTTAGAAGGCCTAGTTAGAGTGAAAAAGTAGAAGTTACAAGAGGATAGGTTTTATTTCAAACTAAAATGATCGTGGTTAAAAAAACCTAATCAGCATTGTGATAGGTTACCTGGAAAACTATTAACAAGGCTCTGTAAATGACACTGAGGATGAGTCATCTAGCTTATTTTAAGAGATATTTGGGTGCTAGATGGAAATTTGGACTAAATAACATTATTATTTCTTCATATCTATAAAATTGATCAACTAGATAATTAGAGATTACAAAGTCAAATAATAAACATGGTATAGTATAAGACAAAAACAGACAGTAGTTCAGAGACATAAAAAAGGAAGCTGAGACACAGAAACAAGAAGCTATAGAACCTTAATTTACGATAATGGGTTTCCACAGATCAATAAATAAATGGTAAATTTTTATTCTATAATATTAGAAAAACTAGCACACCATATGGAGAAATATCATATTGGATCACTACTGGCAACATGTAAAAAAGAGGATTCCAAAAGAATTAAATACTAAATGTTAAAGATAACACTGTGAAAATAATAGAAGGAATGTCGGAAAGTATCCTTGTGATAAGGAAGAAATTAAAATTTCAAAAGCACAAACCCTAAAGCAAAAATCTCATTTAATTGTATTGTAAAAAATTAATAATGGATGTTTATAAAGGACTCGGAACAAAATTAGAACTTATGTAACGGAATGGGAAAAAATATTTGAAGCATACAAATAGTAGAGCAAGCAAAGCTAAAATTCCTGAAAAATCAACAGACCAGCCACAATGGAAAAAATGTCAAAGGATGTGAAAAATAATTTTACAGTGGAAAAATAAGAAAAAGCTAAGAAACATATAAGGAGGTGCTCAAAATCATTAGTGAACAGAGAATTCTACATCTAAAGTCAATGAGATAACATGTTTCACCTATTAAGTTGCAAAACAATTAGAAAGCTGATAATACAAAATGTTGGCATAGATATGAGATGTGTGATTTCCATGTGCTGCTGCTGAGAATGCAGATTAGCATCTCTAAAGGGAGGCTGTCATTTCCTAAAGAAATAATATATACCTTATGGTCCAGTAATTCTATTTCTTGGTGTACATTTCTAAAAAATTATCACACAAGTCACCAGACACATATGTATACAAATGTTCATTGCAGCAGCTAAAAATTTTGAGGAAACCTAAAAATGCTTTGCTAGAAGGGTAGAAAAGAAAACAAAGAACATGTATACCATGAAATGCTCTGCAGTGTTGAAACAGTGAATTAGAGGTACACAAATAATCATAAATCTTCTTAAAACATATAGATATTTGTAGAATATCAATCATATGTAACACAATATCATTTAATTACATTAAAATACATATACACACAATGATGCAAATTTGCTAAAACATATGCATGCAAAATATACATTAAACATATTAATTTAAATATTTGATAAGTAATGATTAATAGAATACAAGAATAAGGAAAAACAAAAACAAAAAAAAGGGCTTTGGATGGACCTTTGATCATTGCATGGATCAGTGTCATGAAATGAATTAGCATAATTAATTCAGCCAATGCATCTGAGATACAGAAAATAAAATAATAAAGCAATAAAGTTATATTTTTTTTCAGGAGACCTAGAGACTGAGGACATACTATTTCATGTGGTTCTACACATTTTCGCTGTTATTAACCCATATCCTTTACTCAGATCTCCTAGGAAGGTATACAACTTCATTATCACCGCATGGAAAGTCTCATGTTTTTGCCTATAAAATGCAGATGTTTCTAAGGAGTTTCTTCTAGCTTATGATGTGCATACATATATGAAAGAACACCAAAAGAGAATTATATCTGGATTCTTCGCTTTGAAACAGTTTCCAACTATATACTAAAATATTTCAATCACTTTTAAAGGTTTCATTTTTTAATGGAAGAAAAGTTTAATTCGAAGATAATATGAAACTGCTATAATAGCTTTTTAAACATAAAGGATAAATGAACTAGTGGAGCTTTAAAATGGTAATTAAAAGAGCTGATGTGTGTCTAATGCATTTATTCAGCATCTTCTAGCAGTAAGTGAGGATAATGTTAAAAATTTTGTCTATATAGTCAAATTATTATTATTGCTGAAATTTCTGTCTCCATCAACTGTCAAAGTACTGTGCTATTACTGCATTGGAGCCACCAAAAGTAATAAACGTTATACTCAGAAAACCAGACAGGTGGACACACTGCCTGCTGCAACCCTACATCCTCCATAGAGGGAAGTACACAGAGGCTGTGTTGTTGTCACATATCTGGGGAAGGAGGGGGGTGTAAACGTGACTTCCAGACCACAGCGAAACTAAAAATGACAAAAATAATTAAATAGTTCTCCATATATAGGACATCTACTTTTTTTAAGGATTCTTCTAAATTTGCAAAGAAATTTACATGTATTAGTAATCCGCTGCCTCATAAATGTCTGAGATAAGTAGAGGGGTATTATCTGGATTTTGCAGAAAAGGAAACTAAATCTACAAGGACGTTTTTGTAAATTTGCAGAAACCCTCATTGTTGTTATGCTAAGTGGTGATTTGAACACAGGTTTCCTGGTCTCAAGTCAGAATCATTTTCTCTATCACAATTTGAAATTTCCATCAGATCATAAACAATTTTCTTAAGTTCCTTAAGTTCTTCCTCAGTTTGAATTAGAAGTTACATTTCCATAATGCCTGCCATTAGGGAGAGGTATAACTTATACCATAAAGGGTTGGGGGAAGAGGGTGAGAGAATGTGATGGAATCATAGAATATTTTGGTACAATGTATGGTTTGAAGTGATAGTTTCAAGTAGGATTTATGTTGATTTGGTTTAGTTTTATGGTAATAATTAGCAATTCCTGTAGAAGGATTAACAAACACATGTTTTCAATAAAATATAAAAGAATATAATTATGTTGGTAGATTGATTAATCCACACAGTACCCTATCTTTAATTTTATTTATATAATTCTATTGCATAATAGTATAGAAACAGAAAAATCCCAGAAAACTAAATAATGAACAGAAAAAAATGTTAATTTAGAAACATAGTACTAGATTCTTCTATAAATCAGAATAGTATTTTCCATGCCGAAATTGTGTTGACAACAACAAAATAACATTACGAGTCCATAGGATGCAGATTTGTTTGTAGAAAGACAATCTTAAGTGACTGTCAGGAGAAAGAAGAGACCCACAAGTCCTTGAATAAGTATGGAGTCTCAGAAATCCCTGTTCAGAAAAGCTTCTCACATACTTTCTATAACTTGTGATTAATTTGGCTAATGGCTCCTTTTAGCAACCACAAATAGCCTAGGGTGAGAGAGAAGCTATTTTATAGAATATTCACAGCTTGGTATCAATCATTTTAATTAAATAGGGGTTTTACCAGTTGTAGATGTTGACCCACTAATGAGTCTCCATGAGCAATTTTTAGACATAAAATAGAATGAAAAATGAATAGAAGACCCAGGTGGTTTGAGTACAATCTGATCTGCGAAATGTTTGTTTCAGTTACCTCATGTGTGTGTTTTTGTGTTTATATTTAGGATGTAAAGTCTATTGTTTATGGTTCCTAAATTTTTAAAACCAATGAATGCAGTGAATTTTATGCCAACAGCTTAAGAAATGTTGATGGAGGCGGACAAGAAGAAGTAAGGAAGAAATAACAGATTTCTTTGAAGCCTGTAACTATTGAGGGCCAAAAGAACCATGGACACCGATAAGCCTCAGAAGAGTCGGGTATGACATAGGGACTAGACCCTGGTGTGTGATGTAAGATCCTTGGATTAGTTAGGATTGCGACTCAATCCAATCATAACCAGCTCAGGCAATTTTCTGCAGTTTAGATGAGGAGTCTGCACATTATTTTACACATATGTCAAAAGCTAAGATTACTTTTTACAGTTTTTAAGGACTGAAAAAATGAAAAGAACATTTTTGTGACATTTGAATACTATGTGAAATTCAAAATTCTCTACACAGCCAACACCCATTTGCCTATACCTATGATTTCTTCAGCACTACAACAATGTCAGAATTGAATTGTTGCAACAATGTATGGCCAGCAAAGCTTAAAATACAACAATCTGGCTCCTTGGAGAAAAAGTTTGCTGACCCATGATTAGGTTACTCCAGGTACATTACAATGTTTAGAACCATCTCAGACCATCAGACTGTATCACAGAGCAGATTGAAGGCTCTCCTCCTAACTCCATGTTTAAAGACATCACCTTGATAGCTTGGCCTTACCATGTAGGAGTATTTACAACACTGAAATTAACAGGTACAAATTAGGGCCTTCTTTTTTTTAACCTGAGAACCAGTTGTTAAATATTTGTCAACCTATCACTGTATTAAACACATACTGGAAACAAAATCTGTGTGATATTTTGCTTGATAACAACCTATGTGAACCATATTTTTCTATTTTTAGCCTTGACCACTTACACCACGCAAAATTGCTTTTCATCCATGTCCCGGCAAAGGACATGAACTCATCCTTTCTTATGGCTGCATAGTATTCCATGGTATATATGTGCCACATTTACTTTATCCAGTCTATCATTGATGGGCATTTGGGTGGGTTCCAAGTCTTTGCTATTGTAAACAGTGCCACAATGAACATATGTGTGCATGTGTCTTTATAATAGAACAATTTATAATCCTTTGGGTATACACCCAGTAATGGGATTGCTGGGTCAAATGGTATTTCTATTTCTAGATCCTTGAGGAATTGCTAGACTTTCTTCCACAATGGTTGCACTAA
>CAUYLG010042462.1:0-42527 GCA_963573385.1 Cacajao melanocephalus
CAACCTCCCTACCCCCCGCTGTCCCTCCCCTAGTGCCCCCCAACAGACCCCAGTGTGTGATACTCCCCTCCCTGTGTCCATGTGTTCTCATTGTTCAACACCCGCCTATGAGTGAAACATATGGTGTTTGATTTTCTGTTGTGTCAGTTTGCTGAGAATGATGGTTTCCAGATTCATCCATGTCCCTACAAAGGACACGAACTCATTATTTTTATGGCTGTATACTATTCCATAGTGTATATGGGCCACATTTTCCTAGTCCAGTCTATCATTAATGGGCATTTGGGTTGGTTCCAGGTCTTTGGTGTTATAAACAGTGCCGAAATGAACATACATGTGCATGTGTCTTTATAATAAAATGATTTATAATCCTATGGATATATATCCAGTAATGGGATTCCTAGGTCAAATGGAATTTCTATTTCTAGGTCCTTGAGGAATTGCTACACTGTCTTCCACAATGGTTGAACTAATTTACACTCCCACCAACAGTGTAAAAGTGTTCCTATTTCTCCGCATCCTCTCCAGCATCTGTTGTCTCTAGATTTTTTAATGATTGCCATTCTAACTGGAGTGAGATGGTATCTCAGTGTAGTTTTGATTTGCATTTCTCTAATGACCAGTGATGATGAGTATTTTTTCATGTGTTTCTTGGCCTCATATGTGTCTTCTTTTGAAAAGTGTTTGTTCATGTCCTTTGCCCACTTTTGAATGGGTTTGTTTTTTTTTTGGTTGTAAGCCTATTTTAGTTCTTTATAGATTCTGGATATTAGCCATTTGTCAGATGGGTAGATTGCAAAAATGTTTTCTCATTCTGTGGGTTGCCAGTGCACTCTAATGATTGTTTCTTTTGCTGTGCAGAAGCTCTGGAGCTTAATTAGATCCCATTTGTCTATTTTGGCTTTTGTTACCAATGCTTTTGGTGTTTTAGTCATGAAGTCCTTGCCTATCAGCCCCCATCACTCTGACTACTTTTGCTCTTGGCCCTGAAATTCTCCAGTTCCATGTCTGGGGAGAATGGTGTGTAAGGATGGGCTTGACTGTCTGTGTGCAGATTAATGCTTGGGAGACTGGATACCTGCAAAGTAATTAGGACCTACCCAAGAGCTCAACTGCTACTTGTATAAACTCTCAGCCAGTTCTCGGGCTACAAACCATTATAGCTCTTGTGTTTTGTTATTCTTGATATTTTTCAACATTCTGCAGGGAAAATGGGCTTGTTTCTCTCCATTCTCTTCTCTGTATACACATAGGTTTCAGCTTTCTCTTGTCTACTTAGCCAGTTAGCACTCTTACATTTACTTTTATATTCCAAAAATTTATTGACCCCTCTCATTGCTATTGTCTTTTCTCTGGGAAGCTCCTTAATGTTTTTAAGATTTTTATTAGTTTAGACTTTTGGAAGGTAATGAAGTTTAAGAAACAGTGTCCAATCAACCATATTGAATTGGAAGTCCCAAATATTAATTTTGTAATTAGAAAAATCAATATTGTTAAGGCCTCGCTGAGACAAAGCATTTATGAAAAAGGAAGCCTAAGAGAGTTATAAATTATTTCTCAGTATTTTATAAACTTTAACATCACAAAGCTATGTTTCTGAACCACGTCATCACTGTGTGTACTTAAAAGTAATAAAAGACGGCAGCCCTCTGTGGAATGAATGTCTCTACATGTCCTAAAAACTGCTCATGCCTGTAATTGCAGCACTTTGGGAGGCCGAGGCAGGCGGATCATGAGGTCAGGAGTTTGAGACAAGCCTGGCCAGCATGGTGAAACCCCATCTCTACTAAAAATATAAAAATTAGTGGAGCGTGGTGATAGGTGCCTGTAATCCCAGCTCCTCTGGAGGCTGAGGTAGAAGAATCGCTTG
This sequence comes from Cacajao melanocephalus, assembly GCA_963573385.1. NCBI lineage: Eukaryota > Metazoa > Chordata > Mammalia > Primates > Pitheciidae > Cacajao > Cacajao melanocephalus. The sequence continues at coordinate 1,871 of CAUYLG010042462.1, forward strand.
ACCCCAGGGATCAGAGGTTACAGTGAGCCGAGATCACACCATTGCATTCCACCCTGGGTAACAGAAGGAGACTCCATCTCAAAAACAAAACAAAACAAAACAAAATGGCTCACTAATTTCTTATCTTGATTAGTGTTTATTTAAATTTTTTTAAACTCAGGGTCAAGAAAACTTTGCACTGGTAGTAAGAAACTTATTATTTTTCTTGTTTTACTTGTTCTGGAAAAAGAATGTTTAAAGATTGGTTTTAAATTTAGTTTCTATATCTTTAGTAAATGTGAATATTTCAAAATGCCCTTTACTTTTACCCTTTATGTTTTGTAGACTTTCATCTTTATAAAAACATTTTGGTAAACTTCAGGAAATACTACCTTTAGAAGTAGGTGGTAATTCAAATAAAACAATACAAATAATATATAAGTAGAAGTCTGAAATGGAATTCAGCGTTAAAAGACAAGTAAACATGGCTCATGCCTGTAATCCCAGCACTTTAGGAGGCCAAGGTGGGCGGTTCACGAGGCCAAGAGATCAAGACCATCCTGTCCAACATGGCGAAACCCCGTCTCTACTAAAAATACAAAATTAGCTGGGCGTGGTGGTGCACACCGGTATTCTCAGCTACTTGGGAGGCTGAGGCAGAAGAATGGCTTGAACCTGGGAGGAGGAGGTTGCAGTGAGCGAAGATCATGCCACTGCACTTCAGCCTGGCAACAGAACAAGACTTCATCCAAAAAAAAAAAAATGCCAAGTAAACAGAATATAAAGTTAAAAATATTCTTGTTACAATTGATAATTGTACATAAGTGAGATATAATTAATTCTATTGAGAATAGGGATATATTGCTATTTGTTGAGTGCTCTTTGTACTTTGACCTCCCTTAGCTTCTTCTTTCATTTCCTGCTCAGGTTAGAAGTAAAATAGCTGCAATTAATTCTGACCTCAGCAATGTCCTTCTCTTCTTTGGGTGCAGTCTTTGCTATACTCTGTCTCTGAATTTTGCACCCTACTTCCAGCTATCTAGATTCTTTGTGCAGTTAATGGGAGGTATGTATGTTTGAACACTCTACATAACTCTAATGAAAAATAGAGAAATAAGGTCTTTTTATACATATAGTATACCACACGGGCTGAAAAATCTAGTAAAATGCAAGAAGAAAAAAATACAGAGGGACACAAACTTTGTTGATCTCAAAACAAGTAGAATCATGGAATAGCTTAAATGCTCTTCCAGTTAATGGATGATTTTTGGCAAGAAAGATACTAACTCTTAATTATTTTGTAGTTGATTTAGAAAGAAACACGTGAAATTAGACATGTCTCACATTCATATATCTTTATCTAAAATCAAGAAAAGGTGTTTCCTTTATGAGGTACTCCATTACAGCAATAATGTACATTGCTTTACATACATTATTTTTTTGATCTATATAGTATGTTTGCAATCTAGAATAACCTTTCAAATATTAATCAATACATAATTTGGCTTATGTTATGTGCCAAAACATAAGGAATGTAACGCTTTTTTATCAAATTGACTATCATTAGAAACAAAAGTGCTTGAATTGCATGAATGCTTTTGAATTATGAATATTTTTACTTTTGTAAGTAGAAATCCATCTCTCTATAGTATTGTTCTTAACTTTCTGCTTTAATCATCGAAGTTATAAGAACCACATAATACTACCTTTTAATCTTGTACCCTGCCTAAGACTTTGGGAAAAACTTTTATTTCTGGAAAAGGAAATTATGAGACTGAAAGTAATATTAAATCAGCTTTTCTTATGTTAACATTTTCCCAACTAATAAGGATCCCCTCTTGTTACACTGTGCAAGTCACTCCTGGATATCAAAACACTTTATCAAAAGCTCTTTTACCCATGAGAGGTCTCTCAAGTAAAACTGATATCACTTCAATCATTCCAACACAAGAAGTGTAATGTGGTGAATTGATTTAAAAGTGCGGGAAGAGATGAAAAGCCAAACAGAAAATGGTTAGACCATCTCCAGATTAGAAACAGAAGCCACCACCAAGCATTAAAGGGAAGACATGGTGTCAGAGCCTAGAGGCAAGGTTCACCTGCAACTGCCTCCCCATCTCCTCCCCTTCCTCCTCCCCCTTCACCCAACGACAGGCCCCAGTGTGTGATGTTCCCCTCCCTGTGTCCATGTGTTATCATTGTTCAACTTCCACTTATGAGTGAGAACATGTGGTGTCTGGTTTTCTGTTCCCATGTTAGTTTGCTGAGAGTGATGGTTTCCAGCTTCATCCATGTCCCTGCAAATGACATGAACTCATCATTTTTATGGCTGCATAGTATTCCATGGTGTCTATGTGCCACATTTTCTTTGTCCAGTCTATCACTGATGGGCATTTGCATTGGTTCTAAGTCTTTGCTATTGTTAACAGTGCTGCAATAAACATATGTGTGCATGTGTCTTTGTCGTAGAATGATTTATAACCTTTTGGTTATATACCTAGTAATGGGATTCCTGGGTCAAATAGTATTTCTGGTTCTAGATCCTTGAGGAATTGCCACACTGTCTTCCACAATGGCAAGAGTGTACTTCTAAAGGAAGATTCTACTACGTTTCCTCTTTCAGAAGTGTTCATTCTATAGGTGCTCCCCCCAAAAGTTCACTCTATGCAAATCTTCAACACAGTTTCTTTCTCTGGGGAGTCAATATAAGACAGTTGGTACGAAGAGTTGTTTAAGGAAGAAAACCATAAAACAAGGTGTTGGAAGTGGAGCACTGGAGATAGATAGAGCACATGCTGTAGTGGGGCAGTTGCTGAAAAACCCTGGATGAGAGAGCGGTGAAAGAGGATTCGCTGGTGAGTGAAATGTGTCCAGATTTTGAGAGAATGAAAGGAGCAGTAATTCCAAGAACAATGGAATCAAAGACCCTTTCTGAGGGCCAGTAAGGTTTAGTGTCATTCAAAAAAGACAGCAAAGGCCGTGGGTGACAATTTAGCAATTGAAGGAGATGTATGGAAGTCAGAAGGCTTCCTTAGATGAATCCTTAAAGGGATTCATCTGAAACTTGAGTGCAGCAAGGTGAGGAAAAAGCCTGGGAATTAACTGTAACAGTGGCAGAGCTCTAAAGAAATGTGAATTCTCAGCCCTGAAAAGTCTGCTAACTCTGGTGGCGGAAGAGTAGGGTCTTAAGAATTCAAACTTCTCTGAGAATTGGCCCTGAGAATTGTGATTACAATATTTTAGCCAATATTTGAGTATATGCACTCATAAACCTTGAATTTCAAGATCTCCTCAAACCATTTGTGCTTTAGAAGTCGCTCACTGGTTCATATTAAAGGTCAACTTACCTTTCAATCTACCTTGCTTGAGGTAGATGCAGGGGACTCTGTTTTGCAAGAAAATCTTTGCTTCCCATCTCAGGAGCAACATGCATTCATCTCCCTCCTCGGTTACCAGACAAATAAGTAGGGTTAAAGGACTATGTAATTCAGCTGAGAAAGTACTGGACCTATTGCAGGTAGAAAGGAACTCTAAAGGAGTTGTAGAATCCAATCAACATGTATTAGCAGAAGCTGGGTGAGTGTATATGGGCTGGATCCTGCGGATGCAAGATTGAGGGAACATGGGCAGAAATAGCTAAGTGGTATAGCATTGATTGGGTCTAGTTGTTAGTCAGGGAGGAAACTGTTAGTGGAGCCTGGAAAAATAATAAGGAAACTGAGTATAAGAGGCTAGGGCAATATCAACATTTGAAATCTGGTTGCAAAACATTTGTCAAAGATAGTCTAGAATGCCTAAGATAATCTAGAATGTAGAAAATGTACCAGATCTACAAGTAATGTAGGCGGGCAATTTATCAAAGCTAAATGTTGAAAGCATGACTCTGGTCACACTGCAATTGATTAGTTACTATAAGAACTTGATGAGTCCAGAAGAGAAGGAGTTAGTTTTGAAGTATAATGTACTAGTACTATAGAAAGGCCAGCCAGAAATAGGAGGTTGAGAAGTGAAATTGTTAACATCAGTGTAAAAGTAAGACCACTAAAATGCAGCCTTTAGGAAAAGGCTAATCTACCAGGTGTGGTGGCTCACTCCTGTAATCCCAGCATTTTTGGAGGCCGAGGAGGGTGGATCACCTGAGGTCAGGAGTTCAAGACCAGCCTGGCCAACATGGTAAAACCCCGGATCTACTAAAAATACCAAAATTAGCTGGGTGTGGTGGCACACACCTGTAGCCCCAGCTCCTCAGGAGGCTGAGATAAGAGAATTGCTTAAACGTGGAAGGTGGAGGTTGCAGTGAGCCAAGATCGTGCCATTGCACTCCAGTCTGGGCAACAAGAGTGAAATGTCCTCTCAAAACAAACAAACAAACGAAAAACAAAAAAACAAAAAAAAGGAAAAGGCCAATATATTGAGGCATGGCTATGAATTGGGAGAAAAAGAAAACTAAAAATATACTTCAGATCAAAGAACTAGTATGATTAGAATGAGTGAAAAACCAGAAGGACACAAGAGTTGGTTCACTCCTCATCGCCCTTGTTATCAAATCCAACCTTCTTAATATAACTTACAGTGCCCTTCATCAACTTGTTTACCTTAGTTCTCTAGCTTCATCTCAGCATTTTTTTCCTTCAAACTTTATGCTCCAGACATACTGAACTACCTAAAATTTCGTATGCCATTCTTTTTCCTTCATGTGAGCCTTTGCACTGACTTTGGACCATTATTTATCCCTTTGTCCTCCCCAACTTGCATTAACACAATTTTTTTTTCACCTTTTAGATTCAGGATTTACATGGGCACGTTTGTTACCTGGATATATTGTATGATGCTGAGATCTGAGGTGATGATCCTATCACTTAGACAGTGAACATAGTACCCAATATTTGTTTTTTTAACTCTTGCCTTTCTCCCTACCTCTCCCACCTAGCAGCCTTGAGTTTCTATTGATGCCATTTGTATGTCTATGAGTGCCAGTGGTTAGCTCGCACTTATAAGTAAGAACGTGTGGTATTTGCTTTTCAATTTCTATGTTAATTCACTTAGGATAATGGCTTCCAGGTGCATCCACGTTGCTGCCATGGGCATGATTTTGTTCTTTTTTATGGTTGCATAATATTCCATGGTTTATATACACTACACTTTATTTATCCAATCCACTGTTGATGGGCACCTAGGTTGCTTCCATGTCTTTGCGATTGTGAAAAGTGCCACAATAAACATGGGACTGTATGTGTCTTTTTGTTTAGTATCATTTATTACTGTCCTACACACATCTGCTTAAATCATAATGATGGCAGGTAGATTTCACAATCTATGACAAGCCTAATAATAGGCCATGGCGTCCTAAAGAACTAAGTGAAGGAGGGTAAGAACAAGTCTGAGGTCTACTGCATTAGCAATACTCAATAGGTTGGGAGAATGGTGGTATATATACCACACATTGTCCAACTATTCTTGCCTATACACTACTCCTTCTTGTAATTTTCCCTGATGCTATCTTAAAAATTGTTCTTTACCTATGTGTTCGCGTACTATCCTTTGCTTAGTTCTATCATACCATTTGTGTTGCATTATATTTTCTGTTACCTTGTATATTTTCCCAGTAGGCAGCATTTTACTTATAAAAAGGTAGCATCTTGTGTATTGGCAAATCTCTAGTGTCTGACACAGGGCTTTGCACACAGAAGTCAGTACATGAAATGCTTGTTAACTTAAAAATAAGTTATTGAATTTGAGGGACTTAAAAAATAATGAAGCTTGGTTGTTGGATGTGTTGTCTATATACAATAAATATAATCTGGGTCAGAGGTCCCCACCCCTAAGACATGGACCTGTACTGGTCTGTGGCCTGTTAGAAACTGGTTGCACAGCAGGAGGTGAGGGACAGGTGAGCAAACAGCACTGCCTGAGCTCCACCTTCTCTCAGATCAGCTGTGGCATTAGATTCTTATAGAAGTGCAAACTCTACTGTGAACTGTGCATGCCAGGAATCTAGGTTGCATGGTCCTTCTGAGAATCTAACTAGTGCCTGAAGATCTGAGATGGAACAGTTTCATCCTGAAACCATGCCCCTGCCAACCCCATCCATGGAAATATTGTCTTCCACAAAACCAATCTCTGGTGCAAAAAAAGGTTGGGGACCACTGATCTAGGTAATTAGAAAATATAGTTTATATTCAACTAGTAGAGATCTGATATAAGCACACAGGAAAAGATCACTGGATCATTTTATGCCTGTAAATGTATTTGCCTAGTGCCTTAAGAGGAGCAAGCATAAGTAGCTTAGAGTTGTATTTTGAGTACCATTTTCTCCAATTTATATGTAGGTAAGATACTTAGAAGGTCAATTCTGGTGTGGATTATATAGGTCATGCCATTCCATGAGGGCTAAACATAATGTCATCTTCCCAATCACATATCCTCCCTCCTTTCTTCCTCTTCACACTTATATCATAGCCCTAAATTCAAATATCTTGAACAAGTAAATAGCAATGATTTAGAAGTCATGATGCTATTTCCATTTTTTCTTTTCTGATAAGCTGCAAAAAATCCATGAGCTTTATTAAATTAATTTATTATTATGAATAATTTAAACAAATTAAAAATTAAGTTCGCAGTAAGGACTGGATTAGCTAAAAAAAATAACTAGCTGACTTATTAATTGCCACCTTGATTCCTTTTTTTTTCTGTTTCTGCAATTTAAATTAAAGCCTCTTAAATCATTCTAATAGTTCTGTCATGTTCTATATACCAAAAATGTATTCATGTAGCCATCTTTGTGTCCACTAATTCATTAATTTAATGATAATTTCTGAATATCTATCACAATCCAAGCACACTTTTAAGTGCTGGAATATAGACATAAACAAAATCAAATCTCTGCTTTCATGGAGTTATATTCTAGAGGCAAGAAATATAAAATAAATACATGAATCTATGTTACAAGTGCTGAAATGACATGAAAAATGCTGTGATCTACAGAGTGATTATAGAAGATCTCTCAGAAGAGGTGATTTGAACATAGGTATCATGAATTTGAAGATGTGAGAACCATGCAGGTAATTAAGCAAAGTAAGTTCGATTTTACCTTTTAGTATTTTAACCTGAGTAATTTGATTAACTTGGATTCATCCTATTAGACCAACTCATAAAATGATGTTAGCATTGTTATTACATGGTGTCCAGCATTATAACATACATCAGGAAAACTATGGGTTTTCATAGACAGTCATGTTTCTTATTAAGATGTTGATGACAAAAATGGCCATACTTCAATTAATAAATATTTAGTAGATAATTTTAAATTTAACACATATTGTTGAATTCTTGTGAGTGAAGAAGTATGAACATTGAATTAAAAGAAGAAGAGAGTAAAGCAAAATCCCTGATGTCAAGAAAGTAACAAAATGTGCAGAAAGTCCAACACATGAATACAAATAATTGTAAAAAGAATATAATTACTAGACAGAAAATGCTGTGTGGACTTAAAGGAGAAAATAGGCACATCAAATAAGAAAATAATAATAATCACAATAATTGTGTTACTACTACTACTAACCTCTACTAATTATTCTATTTTCATTTACTGTTGACAGATGAAAAAAGCATAACCATTTGGCTAATGGGCAAAAATAATACCTGACCTGTTGAGGCAGATTGTCTCAAAGGTCTCTAGTATAATTAGGCACTGCTATTTGCCTTAAAATAGCCAAATAAAGAATCTAAAGTCTAGAGACTTTGTGACTGTCCACTCTGAAGTGGCAGAGTAAGTATACAAACTGAGTCTGAAACCAGACAGAAACCTTACACTTTGGGAGATAATTTTTGAGAAGCCTTGTATTTGATATGATAAAGAATATTAAAGGAGAAAAATCCGGACAAAGTTTTAGAAAGAATGAGAAAAATCAAGCAGTAAGAGATGAGAAAGCGTGAGGATTGCTTACAGATCCTAAAATGCCTTTGCTTGGTTTATGTGAAGCAAGAATTAGGTAGATGACATTGAGAAGGTTTGCAAGAATATTTTTGAAACTTAACAATAAGCATTAGGGGAAGTCAGTGCAAGATTTTAAGGTAGAGTTTTGACAAAATAGGAACCTTCTTTTGTGAAATGTATTGTGAATAGGATACATTACTAAAAGAAGATATTAAAGGCAAGATGATCAATAATCAATGCCATATTGGAGCAGAGCAGTGTTTTTTTCTGACATAAAATTAGGGAATTTTATTTTGATGTTGAAGAAAAGTGAATTAGGAATGAGTGACAAGTCTTAATTGTACAAACAGGTTGCCAACCTCTCTGTATTCATTTTGTTATTTATGATCATATTGAAATGGCTTTTAATTTTACTTTCATCCAAGTCTAAGAGTTAGATAGTTTCATTAGTTTAACTGATAGGTGAAATCATATCCGTATCCAAGCCTCAAACTGTCAAATATTCCAGATGTTTAAGATAAAGTACATGATAACTACAGTTTTATCTTCCATGATTTTCAAAATACTGCTCTATGATTGCCTTCCCTCTTCTCTTCCTTTTATATTCCTCTGGCAGGCTAAGAGAATCTTGTTTGTTTTCTTTACGATTTGTATGCTTTCTTTATGATTTTTTTCTTTTTGATTTGTCTTACGCTTTCCAAATTTGGTTAATCAGAGCTTCATAATCCTTAACTCATTGTATTTGTCATCTTACAATTTCAACACCATGAAAAATCCAATGCCATCTGGAAATGTGCAAATGTTAATATTAGATAATGTTCTTCAGTTTTAATACCAGTTTCTAAGGTTACAACATCAATCCATCCATTTTCTGATCAACCACATTTGTCAAGAGCCTATTATATTATCAACCACAGTGGGGTACAAAGGTAAGTAAAATGCTTATGGCAGAGAGTTGTCATGTAGAGAAGGAGATAGACAAATTATTATAATATGCTATTAATATAAATGTTATGATTAGGAATGACCAAAATGCTCAGGGCATATAGGCATGGAAATGCCAAATTCTCCCAGGAGAAGCTACCAAAGACTTTGCAAAGGAGATGTCCTGATTTTAAAATATGAGGGTAAATTCATGAAGCAGAAGGTAGGATAGGATACATGCTAAAGAAAAAGAATGTGTAACTATATAAAGGTATTGAGACATAAAAAGTAAAGGAGAATTTTGGAAATGGTAAAAATTTAAGTGTGAATGCAACATGGAGATCTTGGAAAGGATTGTCCTGAGGAGAAGCTGAAGAAGATATGACTGGACTGAGAGGTCTTATAGTTGGCCTTGGACTTAATCCTTACTAATGCAGAATTAATAGAAATTTCAATGGTAGAGTGACGTGACCATATTTTTTAAAGGGAGATAACTTTGGAATCCATTTGGAAACATAATTAAGTATAAGAGATTAGTGAAAGTATATCAATTAGGAAGCTATTGGAATAGACAAGGTAAAAGATCATGAGGATCTTAAGGGAGATGGTTAAAGTGTGGGAGGGGTGAGGAAAAGAGGAAATACGTAGACAGGTTTTCATTACCACTTGAATACAGAGAGAAAAAGAGAGCAAAATTTCTAGGCTGCTTCTGGAATTTTTATGTTGAAAGAGATGGTTTAGATGCTACTGCTTTAACCAGTATAAAAGAGTGAGCGCAAGTGTGATATGAGTAGAAAAAGTGAACTTTCACTTTATACATTGTGTTTGAAAAATACGTATGGAGGAGATACATACAGGTAGTCAGATCTCTAAGTTGGAGCTTGATAGAGATTTTAGAGCTATCAGCATTATGGTCAAAGCAAGAAAGCACCAATGGAAAGCAATATGTATGTTTTGTTAGCTTATATTATTTTCTATTTCATAATTAGTGCCAAACCTATGATTAAAATTCTTCCCTAATACCTAGTTGACTTTATAAAAAATTTTAACAATTAGTGATAATTTTAGTCAATAATTTTTAAGTGTAAATAAATAAATTCACTGAATTATCTTCATTTACAGACATGTTTCTTCAAAGATTTCTAAGGATTAGATAGAACCTCCTCTTGCAGAACCATTATAGCTTCTGAATGAAGTTACCTGCCTATACATTCAATTACAATACCCTTGATTACCTAACTTTCCACTTTAAATATATTTTTAATATAAATGTGAAACCTCAAGTTTGTAATTTACAGTGTTCTCTGAAAATCTTTTTATTCATGACTCACAGGAAAGGTATGTCTCAAAGTATATTTTGGTTTTGGTATCAGTTTTTTACCTTTTACTAATCCACAACTATAGTTTAATCTGGTTCCACTTATAGCAATGACCCACACAGTATAGTTGGCTTGAATTAAATGTTCTAACCTTGATACTAAAAAAACTTTAACGAACAGGCTTATATGGGGATTATCAATATCACTTTACCTTTATTTGTGTCTTTCAAAATCAATTGATTTTATACATGTCAGGACAGTCAGTAATGCACTGATTAAGTGCCATAGACTAGGGATCAAATTCTGACTCCACTAGTTACTACTTAGGTAATCTGGGAATGTTACTTATTCAACCTCTCTCTGAGCATCAATATGTTACACGCAAATATGGATATTATATGAGGCACCCATATCAAACGATATTTTATTTAGAAGTTACTTTATTAGTTATTTAGGACAAAATGGATTTATTTCAAAGCCTTTTCTATATTTTTTCTTATGGTTTTCCACCTAAATTCCACTGTGGGCTTGCTGAATGGTCCACCATATTGTCAGTTCTAGTAAATATCTCACATGTGTCTGAAAGGAATATGTATTCTGTCATTTGGGGTTCAAGGTTTTTCATTTGTCTCTTAGGTCTAATGTAATTGTGTTTTATAGACCTTATTTATTTTTTAAATTGAGAGGAAAATCATGTAGCACACAATTGACCATTTAAAATTGCACAATGTAACAAAGAAATAGTAGAAAGGCTTTCATTACCACTTGAATACAGAGAGAACAAGAGAGTAAAATTTCTAGGCTGCTTCTGTAATTTTTATGTTGAAGGAGATGGTTTAGATGCTACTGCTTTAACCAGTATAAAAGAGTATGTATATATAATAAGGGTGATATGAGTAGAAAAAGTGAACTTTCACTTTATACATTGTAATGATATTACATTTAATGTAATAATATAGTATTTAGTGTATTCACAATATTGTACAGCCACCACTTCTTTCAGTTTTAAAAATCATTACTCCAAAAAATACCCAGTATCCCTTATGTAATTATTTCCTATTATACCTCCTTTCATTTCCTGGTAATGATTAATCTGCTTTCTGTCATTATTAATTTGCACATTCTGGATATTTCATAGGAATGGAATTCTACAAAATATGACTTTTTGTGTCTGGTTTCTTTCAATTCAAAGAATGTATTTAAGGTTCATGCAAATACTAGCATGTATTAGTACTTCATTCACTTTTTATAGCTTAATAATATTTCATTATACAAATATACCCCAATTTGTTCTTTCACTTATTAATAGATATTTAAGTATTATGAATATGCTGCCCAAAACATATGTGTATAGTGTTGAAAAAATAAGGAATGTAAATAAAGAGAAACAAATTATAAAAAAGAACCAAGTAGGTATTCAAGAGATAAAAGTACAAGGGCTGAAAAATTCACTGGAATAGTTTAATGGCATATTTGAACAGGCAGAAAAAAGGATTGGTGAATGTGAAGATAAGGCAAGTGAATTTGTCCAGTTTGAAGGGAAGAGATTTTAAAAAAAGAAAGAAAAAGCCTAAGGGAACTGTGGAACACAATTTATAATACCAACACACACATTATGGGAGTTCCAGGAGAGAAAGATAGAAAGAAAGGGTTAGGAAAAAGTGTTTGAAGAAATTGTGGCTAAAATTTTCCCAATTTAATGACAGATCTGTCCGTCCATATATCCATCCAGGAATCTCAATAAACTCCAAGCAGGATAAATCCAAAGACATTAACACTGAGGGACATTTAGTTAAATTGTCAAAGCCCCAAGACAAGAAGAAAATTTTGAAACTCATTTTTTTCTCTTCTTTTTTCTTTTCTTTCTTTCTTTTTCTTTGTTTCTTTCTTTCTCTTTCTTTCCTTCTTTCTTTTTCTTTCTTCCTTTCTATTTATCTCTTCCTTTCTCTCTTTCTCTCCACATCTTTCTTTTCTTTCTTCTTCCTGTCTTTCTTTTCTTTCTTCATCCTGTCTTTCTTCCTTTCTTTCTTTTTCTTTCTTGCTTTTCTTTCTTCTTTCTTTCTCTCTTCCTTTCTTTTTCTTTCTCTCTGTCTCTTTCTTTTGTTTCTTTCTTCTTCCTGCCTTCCTCTTTCTTTCTTTTTCTTTCTTTTCTTTCTTTTTCTTTATCCCTTTCTTTCTCTTTCTCTCCATCTCTCTTTCTTTTGTTTCTTTCTTCTTCCTGCCTTCCTCTTTCTTTATTTTCTTTCTTTCTTTCCTTTTCCTCTCTCTTTCTCTCTTTCTCCCTTTCTCACTTTCTCCCTCTCTCTCTCTCTCTTTATTCTTGCTCTGTTGCTCTGTAGCCCAGGCTAGAATACAGTGGCATGATCTCAGCTCACTGCAACTTTCCTCTCCCAGGTTTAAGTGATTCTCCTGCCTCAGCCTCCTGAGTAGATGGGACCACAGGTGTGCACCACCACACCTGGCTAATTTTTAAATTTTTAGTAAAGACAGACTCACACTCCTGACCTCAAGTGATCCACTCACTTCAGCCTTCCAAAGTGCTTGAATTACAGGCATGAGCCATCACACCCAGCCTCAGAAGTAACTCATTTTATACAAGGGAGCCTCAATAAGATTTTCATTTGAATTTTTTTGTCTGCTTTTTATCTGAAATCATGGAAGCCAGGAGGCAGCAGGAACATATTCAAAATCCTGAAGGACAAAAATGTGTTAAACAAGAAATCTATATATTCAAAACTATCTTTCAAGAATGAAAGATATATTAAGACATAAACAGATATGCAAAATCTAAAGGAGTTTGATACAGGTAGACTTGCCCTATGAAAATTGCTTAAGGTCATCCCTCAGGATGAATTAAAGTAATAGTCGTTGCTTGAAGCCATGTGACAAAACAAGGAACACTGGTAAAAGTAACTACATAAGTAAATATAAAAGCCAGCATTATTGTACTCTATTGTAATTTAGTTTATAACTTCTTTTTTCAATATAATTTAAAAGTAGATGAACAGAATAATAATTACAAATTTATATTAATGGGCACACATGTGTAAAAATGTAATCTGTGAATATAGCAATAAAAAGGGACAGATACTAAGCTGTATAAGAATAAGGGGCTTATGTACTATTGAAACTAAGCTTGCCTTTTTCAAAATAGATTTGTTATAAGTTGTTATAAGACATAATTGTAATACTCAAGGTAACTTGTAAAGTAATAACTATAAAATACACAGAAAAAAGGAGGACAAAATGCATACTGCAAAAATGAACCAGACACAAAAAGAAGACAGTAATGAAAGAATTGAGAAAAAAATATAAGATATTCAGAAAACAAATCACTAAATGGCAGAAGTAAGTCCTTCTTTAGTAATTACTTTAAATGTAAGTCAAATAAACTCTTCAATTAAAAGGTAGAATGTATTACAAAAACAAGACCCATCTATATGCTGTCTATATATATGTGCTATATATGTAGACAGAAAGACACAAAAAGTGGCAAGTAAAAAGATAGACAAAGATATTTCATGCAAATAGCAACCAAAAGGAGTTTGGGTGGCTACACTATTAATGAACAAAATATAATTTGAGTCAAAAAATTTAAAAGAGCTAGAGAAGGATATTATATATTGGTAAAGGTTCAGAATATCCATGAGATATAATGTTACAAACATATACTTATCTAACAGCAGAGACCCAAAATATATAAAACAAAAAATTGACAGAATTGGAAGAAGACAAAAAGAAATGGAAAGATACCCATTGATCATAGATTAGAAGAATCAATATGGTTAAAATGTCCATACTACCCAAAGTAATCTACAGATTCAATGCATTTTCTATCAAAATTCCAAGGGCAATTTTTTTGCAGAAATAGCAAAAATAATCTTAAAATTTATATGGAACTACAAAAAGCCCTAAATAGCCAAAATAATTTTAAATAAGAAGAGCAAAGCTGGAGGCATCCCACATCCTAATTTCAAACTATATTACAAAACTATACTAATCAAAACAGCATGATACTGGCATAAAAGTAGAAACATAGACCAGAGAGCCCAGAAATAAAACTACACATATGTGACCAATTAATTTTCAACAGCAGCACCAAGAAGCACAATAGGCCAAGGATAGTTTTTTTCCAATAAAGTGTGTTGGGAAAATTGACTCTCTAAATGCAAAAAAAAAAAAAAAAAAAAAAAAAAATTGGATCCTTATCTTTCATATATACAAAAATCAACTTGAAATGAATGACTTAAACATAAGACCTACAATTACACAATTTCTAGAAAAAAACAAAGTGGTAAATTTCCATGATGTTGTTCCTGGCAATGAGTTTTTGTATATGACACCAAAAACACAAACAATAAAAGCAAATATAAATAAGCTGGACTACATCAAATTAAACAGCTTCTTCACAGCAAAGGAAGCAATAATAAAATGAAAAGGCAAACCATGAAATGGGAGAAATTATTTGCAAACCATGTAGCTGATAAGGGGTTAATATCCAAAATGTATAAGGAAACCATACCACTCAATAGTAAAAATGATAATAATAATGTTAACCTTACTAATAAATGGACCATTGACCAAAATAGACATTTTCCCAAAGATAAACAGGTATATTAAAAGACAATATCAGCAATCATCAGAATAACACAAATCAAAATGACAATGTGATAGCCACTTATACTTGTTGGGTGGGCTATTATCAAATTGTCAAAAGATCACAAGTGTTTGTGAGAATGTGAAGAAAGGGTAATTCTTACACATTGTTGAAGGAAATGTAAATTGGTATAGCCATTAAGAAAAAGTGTAAGGTTTCTCAGTGAATTAAAAATAGAACTATCATATGATTCAGCAATCCCACCTATGAGTATATATTCAAAGGAAATAAAATTATCTCCAAGAGATATCTGCACTCTCATGTCCATTGCAGCACTATTTATAACATTCAGGATTTGGAAATAATCGAAGTATCTACCAACAAATGAATAGATAAAGAAAATGTACTTATGTATTACATATATAATGGAGCACTATTTATTCTTAAAAAAGAAAGATACTTTCATTTGTGACAACATGAATAAGCTTGGAAAACTAAGCTAATTTAAATAAGCTAGACACGGAAAGACAAATGCTGTGTGATGTCGCATGTGGATTCTAAAAAGGGTGAACTCATGGGAACAGAGAGAAGAAAGGTGGTTGACAGGGCAGGGAAAATGGGGAGATGTTTGTTAAAGGCAACGACAATAGGAAGATGTTCTGGAGACCTTATGTATAGCATGATGACTATAGTTAATAATAATGTACTGTATGCTTGGAATTTGCTAAGAGAGTAGGTCTTAAGTATTCTCACCACACTCATGCACACAGAAAGGTAACTATTATGTGAAGTAATGAATATGTCAATTGACTTGACTGTAGCTATTATTTCAGAATATGTATATAGATATAAACACATAACATTGTATGCCTTGAATATGTACAATTTTCATTTTTTTAATTCTACCTTAATAAAGCTGAAAAAATTGACAGGATTGAAACAAGAAGCACACAGTTCTATAACAATAGTTGGACACTTCAACATCTCATTTTAAATGATGAATAGAAAATCCAGACAGTATATGATAAGAAATAGGAGACTTGAAAAACAGTATAAGACAATTAGATCTAATAAACATATATAGAAGAGACCACTCAACAACAGCAGAATATACATTCTCTCCAAGTAGATATGGAACTTTCTCTAATATAGGCCATATCTTAGTCCACATAGACCATATCTTAGTCCACAAAATATGTCCTAATCATTTTTAAAAGTTTCAAATTAAACAAAATATAGTTACAACCACAATGGAAGAAACAATAGATTAATAAAGAATGATAACTGAAGAATTCACAAATATGCAGAAATTAAACAGTATACTCTTCAACTACCATTGAGTGAAAGAATAAATCACAAGGGAAATTAGAGAATTTCTTGAGAAAATTAAAATAAAAGCACAACATGCCAAAACTTACTGAATGCAATGAAAGTAGAGCTCAGAGAAAAATGTATAAACAACCTCAGTAACAAAACCTCGAATCAATAACCTCAATCTATACCTTAAGAAAGTAGAAAAAACAGAGAAAACCAAATCCAAAACTAACAGAAGGAAAGAAATGATAAGGACTAGAGCATAAATGTATAAAATAGAAGGTTGAAAAACAATAGAGGAAATAAATATAGCTAACAGTTAATTATTTAAAAAGATCCAACCTTTCACTATATTGACTGAGAAAAAGATCGAAGACTCTCATTACTAAAATCATAAATGAAAGTGGAGACTTCACTACCAACCTTACAGAAATTAAAAAGGATGATAGAATACTGTGAATAATTGTATGCCAACAAATTAGGTGCCCTGGATAAAATTAGGTGCCCTGTACAAATTTCTGGAAATACACAATGTACCAAAATGACTCAAGAAGAAAGAGAAGATCCGAATAGACTTATAACAAACAAGGAGATTGAATCAGTAAGTAAAAACCATTTAACAAGAAAGATTTATGACCAAA
Organism: Cacajao melanocephalus; assembly: GCA_963573385.1. NCBI lineage: Eukaryota > Metazoa > Chordata > Mammalia > Primates > Pitheciidae > Cacajao > Cacajao melanocephalus. The sequence continues at coordinate 18,581 of CAUYLG010042462.1, forward strand.
TCGCCACATTAACTGGTGAGTCTACCGAGCATTTAAAGAATAATTAATACCATTTCTTCTCAAACTCTTCCAACAAAAGATACAAAGAAGGAATATTTGTTAATTCATTCTTTGATAACAGCATTACCCTGATGCCACTGCCAGACAAAGACAGTATGAAAAAATAAAACTACAACCCAATATCCCTTATGAATATATAGGCAAAAAATCTTAGCAAATACTAGCAAAATACTAGCAGCAATATTGTGTAATCAAAGGATTGGATACTATCAGCAAGTGAGATTTTTCCTAAAAATATGAGGGTGGTTCAAAATATTAAAGATCAATCAATGTAATATACCACAATAGTAAAATGGAGAGCCATATGATTATTTCCATTGATGCAGAAAAAGAAATGATGAAATACACCACCATTTTATGATAAAAATATCCAATAAACTAGGAATAGAAGGGAACTTCTGCAACATGATAATGGGTTATATGAAAAACTGACAGTTAATATCATGCTCAATGGTGAAACACTGAAAGCTTTTTTACAAAGATCCAGAACAAGACAAGAATGCTACCTTTGTCACTTTTACTCAACTCTGTCTAGTACCGGATGTTTTAGCTAGGGCAATTAGCAAGACAAAGAAAAAAAGGCATCTAAATTGGGAATTTGAAAAAAAGGAGTAAAATTATATCTGTTTTTAGGTGACATGATACATCTGTAGAAAGTTGTAAAGAATCCAACAAACCATTACAACTAATAAAAGACTTTAGCAAAGATGCAGGCACAAGGTAAACATATGCAAATTAGTTGTATTTCTATATAGTTGTAATGAACTAACAAAGATTTTTTAAAATTTCACTGACAATAGTATCAAAAAATAAGATATTCAGAAATCAATCTAACCATGGAGATATACACAAAACCTTACTGAAAGAAACTAAAGAGGGTTTAAATAAGTGAGAAGACATTCTATGTTCATGGGTTGTAAGACAGTATTGTTAAAATGACAATACTATTTAAAGTAATACACAGATTCAATGCAATACCATCATAATCCTAATGGCATTTTTGCAGAAATAGAAAAACTCATTCTAAAATTCGGACAAAAATTCAAGGGACCTGACATAGGTAAAACAATCTTGAAAAAAAAAAACATTTTTCCAGTTTTACAACCTACTACAAAGCTATAGTAATCAAAAGATTGTGGTGTTGATATACCAATAGACATATAGACCAATAGAATAGAACTGAGATCCTAGGAAGTAGTCCTCATATATATGGTCGATGACTTTTCAACAAAAGTGCCAAGACCATTTAATGGAGGAAAGAACAATGTATTCAATAAACAATGTCAGGACAGTTGGATATGCACATGCACAGAGTGAAATTAGACTCCTACCTTGCATCATGTAAAAAAATTAACTCAAAATTAGTAAAATACTTAAATTTAAAGACTAGAACTATGTATCTCTTAGAAGAAAATACACAGGCAAATCATTATGACCTTTAATTTTAAATGATTTTTGAGATATGACACAAAAGCACAGATAGCAAAAGAAAAAAATATGTAAATAAGATTTAATCAAAATAAAAAACTTTTATGCATCAAAAGGCACTATCAAGAGACTGAAAAGACAACCCATAGCATGTGAGAAAATATTTGCAAAATATATATCTGCATAAAGGCTTAATATCTAGAATACATGGTGAATTCCTGCAACTCAATGACAAAAAGCTAAAATTCCAAGTAAAAAATAGGCAAAGGACTTGAAGAAGTATTTCTCCAAAAAAGATACACAAATGGCCAATAAGGATAAGAAAATATGCTAAACTCCATTATTCATTAATAAAATTCAAATCAAAACTAAAATGAGATACCACTTTGCATCCAGTACTGTGGCTATCATAACAACAATGAAACAGAAAATGTGTTGGTTAAGGATGTGGAGAAATTGCAACCCTCATGAATTGGCTGCTGGGAATATAAAATGATGCAGTTACTGTGGGAAACAGTTTGGTGGTTCCTCACAAAATTACACATAATTCTAACATTCCACTGGAATTTCCAGAAATTCTACTCCTAGGTATTGTAATCCCTACTTCCCCAAAGAAAGTTGACAGTAGGGTCTGAACAAATATTTTTACACCAAAGTTTGTTGCAGCGTTACTCACCATAGTCAAAAGGCAGAAACAATCTGTGTCCATCAGCAAGTGAATGGATAAACAAAATATGGTGCATGTATATAGTAGAATATTATTGAGCCATTAAAAAGAATACATGCTACAACATGGATGAAACTTGAAAACATGTTGCTAAGTAAGCCAGACACAAAAGGACAAACACTTTAGGATTCCATGTATTAGTCTGCTCTCAAGCTGCTAATAAAGACATGCCCCCAACTGTATAACTTATAAAGGAAAGAGGTTTAATAGAGTCACAGTTTCACATGGCCGGGGAGGCCTCACAGTCAAGGTAGAAGGCTGAAGAGGAGCAAAGTCAAGTCTTACATGGCCGCAGGTAAGAGAGATTGTGCAGAACTCCCATTTATAAAACCATCAGATCTCATGAGATTTATTCACTACCATGAGAGCAGTATGGGAGAAACTGCCCCATGATTCAGTTATCTCCACCTGTCCCTGCCCTTGGCACATGGGGATTATTACAATTCAAAGTGAGATTTGGGTGGAGACACAGCCAAACCATACTATTCCACTTAGATGAAATATCTAGAATAGCCAAATTTATGAAGATAGAATGTAGATTAGTATTTACGAGAGACTGGGAGAGGAAGGAATGTTGAGTTATTGCTTAATGGATACTTTGTTTCTGTTTGTGATGACAAGAAACCACTGGAAATAGAGATGATGGTTGTACAACACTGTGAAAATACTTAATGATACTGAATTATGTACTTAAAATTGTTGAAATTTTAACAAAAGATTTAAAATATGAGATAATTATTCTTATATATTCTGATAATTATTCTTATATCCATGGTCATTTAAAAGTTCTTTGCTTAATTGCCTAATATTAAGTTTTTCTGGATTTATTTTATTACTGATTTTTAATTTATTTCTGTCTTGGTCAGAGTACAAACTCTGTATGATTTAAATCCTTTTATATTTATTGAGAATTATTTTATTGTCAAGTATTTGCTCTCTCTTGATAAACTTTCCACAGACACTTGAAAAAGTAGATTTCATTATTGTCACCTGTACTCTATTGATGTCTGTTTCACCCATTTTGAAGTTTCATTAGGCTCGCCCATTTAAGATTGTTAATTTTATGAACTGACCCTATTTTGATTATGACTTGACACCTTTATCTTTGGTAGTATTACTTCTATTTTCAAGACCACTTTATCTAACATTAACATGGGCACACAGGCTCTTTTAATATCAGTATGTGTATGGCATATTTATATCCACACTTTTGCTTAAATGTTGTGTCTATATCCAAAGTGTGTTTCTTGTGAACAGCATAATGTTGGGTCTTGTTTATTTATTTATTTTTTAAATATCATTTGAAAATCTGTACTTTCTAAAATATTTTATTTTATTTTACTTTAAGTTCTGGGATACCTGTGCAGAACATGCAGGTTTGTTACATACGTATACATGTGCCATGGTTGTTTGCTGCACCCATCATCTAGGTTTTAAGCCCTGCATACATTAGATATTTGTCCTAATGCTCTCCCTCTCCTTGCCCTCCACCCCCTGATAGGCCCTGGTGTGTGTTGTACCCTTCCCAGTGTCCGTGTGTTTTCATTGTTCAACTCCCACGTATGAGTGCAAACATGTGGTGTTTGGTATTCTGTTCCTGTGTTAGTTTGCTGAGGGTGATGGCTTCCAGCTTCATCCATGTCCCTCCAAAGGACATGATCTCATTGTTTTCTATGGCTGCCTAGTATTCCATGGTATATATGTAACACATTTTCTTTATCCAGTCTATCATTGATGGGCATTTGGGTTGGTTCCATGTCTCTGCTATTGTAAATAATGCTACAATAAACATACATGTACATGTGTCTTTATAATAAATGATTTATATTCCTTTGGGTATATACCCAGTAATGGGATTGCTGGGTCAAATGGTATTTCTGGTTCTAGATCCTTGAGGAATAGCCGCATTGTCTTCAACAATGGTTGAACTAATTTACATTCCCACCAACAGGGTAAAAGCATTCCTATTTCTCCACTGCCTCGCCAGCACCTATTGGTTCTTGACTTTTTGATAATTGCCATTCTGACTGGTGTGAGATGGTATCTCACTGTGGTTTTGATTTGTATTTCTCTAATGATCAGTGATGATGAGCTGTTTTTCATATGTTTTTTGGCCACATAAATGTCTTCTTTTGAAAAGTGTCTCTTCATATATTTTGCCCACTTTTTGATGGGGACATTTGTCTTTTCTTGTAAATTTGTTTAAGTTTCTTGCAGATTCTGGATATTAAACCTTGGTCGGATGTGCAGATTGAAAAAATTTTCTCCTATTCTGTAGGTTGTCTGTTTACCCTGATGTTAGTTTCTTTTGCTGTGCAGAAGCTCTTTAATTAGATCCCATTTGTCAATTTTGGCTTTTGTTACAATAGCTTTTGGTGTTTGTGTCATGAAGTCTTTGCCCATGCCTATGTCCTGAAGGATATTTTGCCTAGGTTTTCTTCTAGGGTATTTATGGTTTCCAGTCCTTCTATATTTCTTTATGTATTAGAAACAGAATCTTGCTCTGTCACACAGTCAGCGATGCAGTAGCATGATCATAGCTCCTGGTCTCAAGGGATCCTCTCACATAAGCCTCCTGAGTAGCTAGGACTGCAGGTACATGCCACTGTGCCCCGCCGATAATTAATTTAATTTTTTTTTTTTTTTTGCAGAGATATGATCTCACTACCCATCTCTTGCCAGGCCGGTCTTAAACTCCTGGTCTCAAGTCATCCTCCCACCTCTGCCTCCCAGAATGCTGAGATTAGGTGTGAGCCACCAAGCCCAGGCCCTTTTATACTTAATGTAACTTTTTATACTTTTATACTTAATGTAATTGTTGATATGATTAGGTTTCAGTGTACCCTATTGCTATTTATTTTATGTTTGTTTCTGTTTCTTTTTTCTTCTATTTTTTTCTTTACTGTGATTGTTGTTTAATATTGTGTTTTGTCTCTTCTTCTGGCTTTTTATCTATATCTCTTTAATTTTTTAGTTGAAAGATTACAATATGTGTTTTTATCACTATCTACCTGGAGTTAATATTTTAACATTTTCGTTTGAGGTAAGAGCCTTAAAATGGTATGATACCAATTGCTCTCGTCTGTTTATTACGCTAGTTTTGTCACATATTTTTTTCCCCTTTAGGTTTGTTGTAAATAATCAGGAATTAGTGTTGAATTTTGTGAAAATTCTTTTACAAGTCTTTCGCGATGATTCTATGGATTTTCTGCTTTATTTTATTTATATGATGTACCGGGTTCATTGGGTTTCAGATAGTAAACCAAATTTGCATTACTAGAATTAATTCTAGAGAGTTATGGTGTATTACAATTATAAATATTGTTGGATTTAATTTGCTTCCATTCTGTTAAACACATTTGCATTTACACTTATGAGAGATATTGTTTGGCACTTTACTTTTCTTCTGATGTCTCCATCCTGCTTTTGTATCAAGCTAATACTGGCTTTCTAAAATGTTTTGACATATGTTCTATTATCTATTTGCTGAAAATGTTTGTGGATGACTGGTATACTTTATTCTTTAAATATTTGATGGAATTCACAGATTAAGTTATCTGGTACTACACTTTTCTTCATGGGAATATATTTAATACCTAATTCAATTGTTTTTACTTTATATGGATCTATTAAGATTTTCTATTTTTAAGTCAATTTTGCTACTTAATAACTTTCTAGAAATTTGATTATTTCATCTCTGTTGTTATTGTTAATGTAATTGTTCATTGTATTACCTTGAATTCCTTTTGCATTTCTGTTGAATCTGTTGTGAGGTTCTATCTTTCATTCCTGAGAGTAAAAATCTATGTCTTCTCTTTTTCATCTTGATGATTCTAGTAAAACCTTTGCCAATTTTTATTGATTATTTCAAACATATAACTTTAAGTTCCATTGTTTTCTGTATTATTTTTGTGTTTTCTGTTTCATTAATTATTGTTCTGATTATTATTATTTTTTCTCTTCTATTTCCTTACTTCCTTTTTTTTTTAGTTTCTTAAGTTCAAGGATAAATAATTGATTTGAGACTTTTTTTCCCCTAGTAAAACATTTGAATCCATAAGTTTCCCTCTAAACATTATTTTAGCTTCTTTTCATATATTTTGATTTATTGTTATTATTTTCCATGTACTCAAGATAGTCTCTAATTCCCCTTGTGACTTGTTGTAAAATGGGCGATTCAGAGCTATTTTACTTAATATTAGTTCTGTTTAATTTTTCAGGACATATACAGACATATCTATTATGTTAGACTGGGTTTTCTGATACAAATACTAGATGTTTCATTCTGGAGATGAAACAAGGGGAAAAGGGGTAAGGAAAAAGAGAAGTAAGGGTGGCTCGAAAGGGGAGACAATAGTTATTACCTATAAGAAGCCACAAAACTATAGTGAATTTGTTGGAAGGAATATCTGCTTGAAATGAAACACTTCTAGGTGAACCAAAAATAGATATGAGCCTCAGAGTAGATTATAGAGAGAGGAATTTACTTCCTCAGCTTCCTTCTATCTTCTTTTCCCCCTAGTAAAGCATTCCCCAGAGGGCATTAACTCCCTCGTACCTCCAGACTATATCATTTTGCCCCTTTAATGGTGAGATAGAATGCCAGAGCCCCAGGTCTGCCATGGGTTCCTAGTGTAGGAAAGAACTGGAGTCTCTGGGCAATCACTGCTGGACCTGGCTGTGTATCAGAGCCTATACTCCTAGGAAAGCTTCCTGATTGTCACAGCAGCAGAGCTATTTGGGCCTGAACAAGGAACCACAGGGTATGGCTGGTGGCTGTGGCAGAGTAAGTGGCCAAGGATACGTGAGACAGATAGCATTAAAGAAAATAGAGCTGGTGAGTGAGATCTGTGTTAGATCTACATATATACCAACTGATGTATAATTATCAATTTAGAAAATTATTGATAAAGATCCACAAAAGAATATTAAACATTGGGAATATTATAGCAAGAGCAGAAAAATGAGCTTTTAATGCTTTGCATCATTTTTAGTAATGATATTTTGGGTAATTAAAAAATTTTGTACACATTTTGGAAAAATTAAAAATAATTGTTACATTAAATAAATTATTGTATATCCCTATGATGAACTTTAGATACATCTTTAGAAAGTTTAATTATATAAAAAGGCATTGTGACCATGATATATTGAGTGAAAAGACATTAACTAGTATACAGGCATACCTCATTTTATTATGCTTTGTAAATATTGAATGTTTTACAAATTGGAGGTTTCTAGAAACCCTGCATCTAACAAGTCTCTTGGCACCAGTTATTCAACATCATGTACATACTTCATGGCTTTGTGTCACATTTTGGTGATTCTCACAATATTTCAAATTTTTCATTATGATATTTGTTACAAAGATCTGTAATTAGTGATTTTTGATGTCATTACTGTAATTGTTTGGGGGTGCCGTGAGCTGTGCCCATGTAAGACAGCCCATGTAAGACTTAGTTGCTAAGTGTTGTGTGTCTTCTGCCTGCTACAGTGACCAGCCATTCTGCTCATTCAGCCATCTCCCTCCCATAGCCTCCCTATTTCTGGAGACACAACAATTTTAACCTTAGGCCAATTAATAACACTAAAATGGTCTCTAAGTATTCAAATAAAAGAAAGAGTTGCATTTCTTTCATTTTAAATTAAAAGCTAAAAATGATTAAGCTTAGTGAGGAAGGGATGTTGAAAACGGAGACAGGCTTAAAGCTAGGCTTCTTGCACCAAACAGTTAGCTAAGTTATGAATTAAAAGTGCTACCCCAGTGAATGTACAAATGATAAGAAAGTAAAACAATCTTACTGTTGCTATGGAGAAAGTTTTAATGGTCTAGATAGATCAAACCAGCCATAAAACTTCCTTAAGTCAAAGCCTAACCCAGAGCAAGGCCCTAACTCTCTTCAATTTTGTAAAGGCTGAGAGAGGTAAGGAAGCTACAGAAGAAAAGTTTGAAGGAAAAAAATCACCTCCATAACATAAAAGTGCAAGGTGAAGCGGAAAGAGCTGATGTAGAAACTGCAGCAAATTATCCTGATCTAGCTAAGATCATTGTAGAAGGTGACTACACCAAATGACAGATTTTCAGTGTAGTCAAAACCACCTTGTATTGGAATCGGATCCCTCCTATGACTTTAATAGCTGAGAGGAGAAGTCAATACCTGGTTTAATAGCTTCAAAGCACAGACTGACTCTCTTGTTAGGCAGTATTGCAGTTGGGGACTTTAAGTCGAAGCCAGTACTCATATACCATTCAAAAAATCTTAAGGTCTTTAAGGAATGATGTTAAATCTATTCTACCTATGCTCTATAAACAGGACAACAAACCTGATAATAGTGTATCTGTTTACAGCATGGTTTATTGAATATTTTGAGCCCACTGTTGAGACCTACCGCTCAGGAAAAAAGATTCATTAAAAAATATTACTGCTCATTGATAATGTACCTAGTTACCTAAAAGCTGTGATGTAGATGTTCAAGGACATTAGTGTTGTTTCATGCCTGCTAACACAATATTCATTCTACAGCCCATGGCTCAAGAAGGAAATTTGACTTTCAAATTGTATTATTTAAGAAATAAATTTCAACTATTTGATATCACAACAGGATGATTACACTCAATAATAACTTAAATGTACATTTTAAAATACATTTTAAATGTAAATTTTAAGAGTATAATTGGATTGTTTGTAACACAAAGGATAAATGCCTGAGAAAATGGATACCCCAATTATGATGTGATTATTACACCTTGCATGCTTATATCAAAACATCTCATGTAGCCCATAAATGTGTATATATACGTATATATGTGTGTATATATATATGTATATATACACACATATATATACACACACACCCAGTATGTACCCATAAATATTAAAAAAAAGCAAGCAAGAAAAAGAAAGAGAAAGAAAGAAAGAAAGGAAAGAAAAAAAGAAAAAAGAAAAATGTTATAAGACTATAGCTGCCATAATTAGTGATTCCTCAGATAGATCTGGGCAAAGAAAATTGAAAATTTTCTAGGAAAAATTTACTGTTCTAGATGCGATTAAGAACATTTGTGATTTGCCAGGCATCATGGCTCACGCCTGTAATCCCACCACTTTGGGAGTCTGAGACAGGAAGATCACTTGAGCCCAGGAGTTTGAGATTAGCCCTGGCAACACAGTGAGACTCCATCTTTACAAATAACATTTGTGATCCTTGGAAGGAGGTCAAAACATTGACATTAATAGGATTTTGAATGAAATTATTTCCAACCCTCATGGATGATTTTAAAGGATTCAAGACCATTTTTCCTCTTTACTTATTTATTTCTATATTTATTTAATTCTCAACTTTTACTTCAAGTTCAGGCATACATGTGCAGGATGTGCAGGTTTGTTACATAGCTAAACATTTGCCATAGTGGTTTGCTGCACAGATCATCCCATTACCTAGCTATTAACCTCAGCATCCATTAGCTATTCTTCCCAATGTTCTCCCTCCTCCCACCCCCCACCCTCTGACAGGCCCCAGTGTGTACTATTTCCCCTCATGTGTTCATGTGTTTTTATCACTTAGCTCCCACTTACAAGTGAGAACACATAGTATTTAGTTTTTGTTCCTGTGTTGGTTTGTTGAGGATAATTTCTTCCATCTGGATCCATATCCCAGCAAAGTACATGATCTCATTCTTTTTTTGTGTGGCTGCATAGTAGTCCATGGTGTATATGCACACATTTTCTTTATCGAGTCTATCATTGATGATCATTTAGCTTGATTCCATGTTTTTGGTATTGTGAATTGTGCTGCTGTGAACATAGATGTGCATGTATTTTGTAAAAGAATGAAATGCAAATCAAAATCACAATGTGATACCATCTTTTACCAGTCAGAATGGCTATTCTTCTAAAGTGGAAAAACAATAGATGTTGGTGAGTTGTGGAGGAAAAGGAATACTTCTACACTGTTGGTGGAAGTGTAAATTAGTTCAACCACATGAAAGACAGTGTGGTGATTCCCCAGAAACTTAGATGCAGAATTACCATTCAACCCAGCAGCCCCATTACTGGGTATATACCCAAAGGGACTGAAGCTTTATTGGAATAAAGAACTGCTGATGTGGTAGAAATAGCAAGAGAACTAGAATTAGCAGTGGAGCCTAAAGATGTGACTGAATTGCTGCAATCTCATAATAAAATTTTAATGGATAGGAGTTATTTTGTATGGATGAGCAAAGAAAGTGTTTTTTTTTGAGATAGAAACTACTCTTGGTGAAGATGTATTAACTTTAAGATGAATGATTTAGAATATTACATAAATTTAGTTAATGAAGCAGTGGCAGGGTGTGATAGGATTAACCCCAACTTTGAATGAAATTCTACTGTGGGGTAAAATACTATTAAACAGCATTGCATGCTACAGAGAAATCTTTCATTAAGAGATGTCAGTCAATGCAGCAAACTTCATTGTTGTTTTATTTTAAGAAATTGCCACAGCCACCCCAACCTTCAGCAACCACCACCCCGATTAGTAAGCAGCCATTAAAATTGAGGCAAGATCCTCCACCAACAAAAAGGTTATGACTTGCTGAAGGTTCAGATGATTGTGAGCATTTTTAGCAATAGAGTATTTTTAACTAGGTTATGTACATTGAATTTTAGACATAATGCTATTGCATACTTGATATAGTATAATGTAAACATAACTTTTATATGCGTAGGAAACCAAAAAGCCTGTGTGACTCAATTTCTTGCAACATCCACTTTACTGTGGTGGTTTGGAACTGAGCCCACAATATTTCTGAAGTATGCCTTTATAAAGACAATAATTGGGCCGGGGATAGTGGTTCATGTCTGTAATCCCAGCACTTCGGGAGGCTGAGGTGGTAGGATCACGAGGTTAGGAGTTCAAGACCAGCCTGGCCAACATGGTGAAACCCTTTCTCTACTAAAAATACAAAAATTAGCTGAGCATGGTGGCATGTTCCTGTAATCCCAGCTATTTGGGAGGCTGAGGTAGAAGAATTGCTTGAACCGGGACCCAAGAGGCAGAGGTTGCAGTGAGCTGAGATCCCGCCACTGCACTCTAGCCTCGGCTACAGAGCAAGACTCCGTCTCTCTCTCCGTCTCTCTCTCTCTCTCTCTCTGTGTGTGTGTGTGTGTGTGTGTGTGTGTGTGTATTGAGTATGTATTAGATGTTTCAGGTTTTTAAATAGGAATTTTCATAAATATCCTCTGTTATTGTTTGACCATGTGAATAAACTGCTTAGAATGTATGGAGAGAAAAAAAATAGTGCAGAAGGAATAAGGGAAAATACATAGTATACATGACTCCAAATGTATAGCTCTCATAAATGAAATAGATTACAGAGAAACAACCCATATGAAAAAGACTTGTGGAAGAGCAGTGGTTTTGGACACTGACAAATACAAATTTTGAGTCATGCCATTGCCCTTTTGGAGTTAATCCTGCTTAGGCTCTCATTTTCTTACCTGTTAATAATAATTATAATAAAACTCAGTATATCACAGGGTACCTATTATGGTGAATAAAAATATATTTTAAGTGCTTTAGATAAATTGAAAGGATAAGGATGTAAAAATAAAAGAGAGAGAAAGTTTAAACAACTTTGATGGTAGAAAATGAAGGAAATTTGTTTACACCACTCTTGTCTTCTCCCAGTTTAATGTCTTTATTGTTTTGGTAATTGGTTAGTTACTAGCCCTCTCCAGAAACTCCAAGAAGAGTCCCAGGATTCAAAGCTAAGCCTCGATATTTACAAAGGTAATGAGTCTGTCAGCCATGGGAAGTCAAGTGCTCTTACTGTTTGGTATTGCTCACCTCAAACCTAACCTAAAGGGACACCTTTCTTGGGGGATAGCAGTTCATTTGTCTTCATGCTAACTCTATCAGGGAATTTTCCTGTGCAGAAAACAGCTAGTTTCACTAAGCTCTGTTATGTGCGGTGTTTTTTATGTAGTGCACTGACAGCCAGTAACCAAACCTAATCCGTCAAACTCATTTCACCTAAGACCTCAAGTATAACTCCAATTCTGATCCTTAAGGTAAAGGTGTCACTGAGTACTTAGTTCCTGAACTTTTGTTTTTGAACACATAGTACTCTGGGGGTTGGTGTAGAAGTGTTATTTCTCTTGTACTGAGAAATGTAGTCATTATTTTTGGATGTTGCGTTTAAAAATATTACATTTGCCTTATAATTTACTTATAATAGCTGCAACCTTGTTCAAACAGCCATTGATGGAGTTGTTCTTTTGCACCAGTAGGTTTGCAGTTTAGTAAACTGTGTGGTTTTAATTTTTTTTATTTAATGCAAATGAATCTTTTGGAAACACTACATTATTCTTGGTAACACAAAAATCAGGTATTTTAATTTTGTCTAAGCTTTAGAAATTAATCATAAGGCTTTGAATGTATAGTATTGATCTTTAAAAAAATTCAATACTTATAATTGTGCCATGTATGTTTAAAGCAGTTTTTGTGGAATAGAGGTATTTTAATATAACTCAAAATTATTTCTGCCAGCTATTTAATATTTCTTGTGATTAAGAGAGCACTAAAACAGGCATTTTAGAACTATTTCTCTTCCACAAAATGTCTGCCCTTTGTTTTCTCATGTGTTTGTTGATCGATGTAGTGTTTTCTGGAGAACAGGGACCATTTACAGATATAAAAAGACAGTAACATTTTCTCTGTAGATACTACTATGAAACAGCTAAAAAAATGGGTAATGGCTAAGAAACCATTAAAACCAAAGATTATGTCTATCAGTAAGTTAGCAGAGCTTACTCTGTTGTTAACGACCTTACTTCAGTAACAGCAGTAAAACTCCTGTGGTATAACTGACTACTATTTTATGTAGAGGAATTAATAACAACTTAGAAAAGAAACTTAAGATGTTTGGTAGTGTGTATTTTTTTTAAAAAAAATCCTTATATTACCAAATAATATTTACTTCTATTAGGTTTACTTTTAATACTCAAAACCATGTGATGGACCAACTTTGACCTTCAAAAATTAGTCTATGATTGTTTTGGATAAATGAGAGCAGCAAACACTTCTGGATTCCAATAATTTTTAGAACTTTCTTTAAAAAAAAGACATAATTGTTGACTAGCATAAGTCATATTATAAAATGCTGTCTATTGAAATTTCTTGGATCTTTAAGGGAAACGGGTTATTTTATTTAACATTTATGCATGAAGAGAGTATTCTTGTTTCCTGATAATGCTTAAATCTCCAAAAAACCAAATTTTAAATTGGCGTCAAAACTGTGGCATAATGTTTATAGGAAAAGTAATTTATAAGACAGTAATATTTGATTATAATAATGACTTTTTTAAAGCAAATTGCATTACAATTATTATGTCATCACATTTCAATTATAATCTATTTAAATATCATTGATATAATTTGGAAATAAGTATTTGCAGCAAGTCAGATTTGAATTATGAACATGTAAATACATTCTGGTATTTCTAAATTTAAGTCTCTCTTTTAAAGTAGGCTTAAAGATAATAAAAGCACATACAACTTTTTTTTTTCCAAACGGTGAGTCAAGTTGGAAAATGGCAAAGGTTTATTTTAAGTAAACATTCACTGTCTAATGAAACACATTAGATTAAAGCATCAAAAAATCTGTGGACACAATTACTTACTTTGGGGCTCAAAATATCATAACATTGCAATTCAGCCTTAGCAAAGATGATGGAAAAATTTCTTACTATGTTAAATGCCTTAGAAACTTTCCCCAAATCATACACTCAGTACAATATTTCAATATTTTTATCTTTTTTTTTTTTTTTTTTTGCAGATGGAGTCTTGCTCTGTCACCCCAGGTTGGAGTGCAGTGGCCCGATCTCAGCTCATTGCACCTTCACCTTCCGGGTTCAAGTGATTCTCCTGCCTCACCCTCAGGTGCACGTCGCCATGCCCGGCTACATTTTTTGTGTTTTAGTAGAGATGAGGTTTCACTGCATTGCCCAGGTTAGTTCTCAAACTCCAGAGCTCAGGCAATCTGCCCGTCTCAGCCTCCCAAAGTGCTAGGATTGCAGGTGTGAACCACCATGCCTGGCCAATATTTTTATCTTAAATACATAATGTTTAAATACCATCTCTACAATTATCATTCTCTCCCACTGCCTCTGTGCAACTCCATCTTATTGTACTGATCTCTGCATCACAAGAGAATAAAAGCACTTGCCTCTCTAAATAAATAAACTCAGGCTTTGGTTCCTTGGTGGCTCATCAAGGGAGTTCAAAGATAAATAATCAATTACTTGTTTTTATTTTCTTTATTGTAATACAATATCAGTTTAAATGATTTTTTACAGGTGAACAGAACATTATTTTGGCATCTTGTTAAACCTAACCTCAATGTTTCTTACTTAAAAGTAAATCTGCACTTTTAAGCTCTTCCTCAGGATATTAGTCTTCTAATTGGCAAATTTCAGATTGTGTTTCCTATTTTTTTTTTTTTGCACTATGATTTTGCCTGGCTATAGCCTCAACTTTCACTTCTAATCAGCCTTATTCACAAACTGACTAAATAATCGACTAAGATGGAGTGAAGACATGTTGAAAATACATCATTGGCTCAAAGTACCTTGTTTACCCCTAGCTGTAGACCTCTTGTTTCTCATTCACAAATTCCTTTTTCTGGGTCAAAGCATCTGAGAACTATTTACTGTCAGGTACATACGTGTGGGAATTTAGTTCACCTCAGTAAACGTGTGTTGAGAGTCTTTTTGTGTGAGTGTGGCAAACACAGAGCTGTGGGGAAGGAAAGAATGACACAGATTCTGCCCTTAAAGAGCTCACAATATAATAAGGAAGGCAAATCTTTAAGGGGAAATTTTAAATATTTGCATATGTACTAAGGGAACACAGAGGAAACTCACTGTATTCGTTAGTTCTCACACTGCTCTAAGAAATACCCGAGCCTGGGTAATTTATAAAGGAAAAAGTTTTAATTCACTTACAGTTCTACATTGCTGGGGAGGCCTCAGGACACTTATAATCATGGCGGAAGGGGAAGCAGGAAGAAAGCTTCTTCACATGGTGGCAAGAGAGAGAAGAGTGAACTAGCAAAGGGGGGAGAGCCCTTATAAAACCATTAGATCTTGTGAGAACTCATAATCATGAGAAGAGCATGGAGGAAACCTTCCCCATGGTCCAATCACCTTCCTCCGGGTCCCACCCTTAACACGTGGGGATTTGAGATGAGATGTGGGTGGGGATGCAGAACCAAACCATGTCCACTACTTACTATAATGTGGGGCTGGGGACAGCACTGGGGAAGACAGTAGATTATATGACCATTATCTGGGCTCTTAAAAGGTGGGCACATGGTAGCCTGGTGTCAGAGGATGTATTTGTGTGTGTGTGTGTGTGTGTGTGTGTGTGTGTGTCTGCAGATGCATGTGTGTGTTGGGGGCATAGAGAGTGGGTGAATAGAGGGTAGGAAAATGAAAGACATTTCAGCCAAGTCTATGTAACTTATATTAACATGCTTTAAAAAGGCATGAAATAATATTGTGTACAAGGGATTGAATTACAAAGTCACTCAGGGATAAAAAGAAAATAGTGAGAAAAGAAACTAGATAAATAGATATGGTCAGGGTACAATAGGCTTTATATTCCATCCTAAGGATCATGGCCTTTATTCTGTAGGTGGTAGAGTAACATTAAAGGAGAAAAGTGACAAAATTAAATCTACAGTTTAGAGGAGTGATTTTAGCAAAGGCTCAGAGGAATGGATTTCAAAGAGGGCAACTCTGCAATGTGGCAGGTAACAGGTAGGAGGCTATGGCAACAGTCTAGCCTTGACTAAGGGCAGCAGTTAAATGTAAGAAGAGAAGATGACATATTTGAGAGAGAGAAAAAATTAGCCATGCCTTTTATTCCCACCATTAACCTATTAGCATATATTGATTTCTTATATTAGAGGAGCACAGGACATGGAGAAGGAGACCTGTGTGCATACAATGAAGCAGTGTTGAAAATTAAACGAGTTAATGCATATGGACAGTACTATAAAAGTGTTTGCTATTATTATTATCGAGGGCATGAAGAGTAAAACTCAGAATGATTTATTAATCTTAACATACAGGCCTCAGTGGAGAGCTGCACTCATGGTCTAGACCCTGGGGACATGGATCTTTTAGAAAGACATGAACAGAGAAGGGAAGGCAGGCAAGAGAGAGAGAGTCTCAGTAGCTGTGGACAAATGGAAACTATCTTGCAAGCTAGATCAATGCATCGAGGGAACACAACGGAAGTAGGGTGTGCTCTGAGTCACTTCATGCAGAAAAAAGGGGGATATGATATTTGTATTAGCCATAGCTTCTGCTGTCCTTTAAATAGCAGCAGGATGCATTCAGAATCCCCTGAAAATAAGTGTCATTGCATTCTCTTTTATGCTACCTCAGAAAGTACACTAGGAAGATGCAAAAGCATTTGGATAGAAATCCATAGAAGTGACACATGTACATTCCATCAGCATTTTTACTTTGCTCAAGGATTTTTGTTGGACCTAAAAAAACTCTGATCTGTTTGGAAAGAGGATTTGCATTTGCAAATAGATTTACAGGCAGATCCAACAAGCAGCACTTTGCCATTTGCAAATCCACTTGAAACATCTGGGTTCCTGTCTAGCCCTAAAATTCTTATATAAATGGACAACCCTAAGATCATAGTTTGGACACGATTTTTAAAAAATCAAGATAAATGCTAAGTAATTTGCATAGTTTGTTGGTTTTGAAAGCACAACCCATTTTGTCAACAAAATGAAAGAACAAAGAGAAACTAACCTTTTTCTCGTAAAGGAGAATTAAATAAATGAAATCAATAAACAACAATAAAAGCACTTTGACTTCGTTAACTGAGAAAGGCTGTGTGACATTTCCGTGAAACAAGCTTGTTAATAAGGTTTTAATTTAGACTGAAATTTTGCCTATTCTCCTAATAGTAAAATAATTTTTAAAAAACTATATTGACGATTTATTCATTATAAATCTGAAGATATATCCTAATTGCAACTTTTTTATATAAAAAGGAAACTAGTAAGGTTCTTCTCTAGTATAAAAAAGTATTATAATATAGCCAATATAAGATTTAGTCAGGCTAAATTTATACTGTACCAGTAGACTATAAGAATTCCATTAATGCTCCATTGATATCATCAATGAAGAAAAAGGCAAAATGAATGCATTGCTTCTGCTCCACTGGGTCTGTAATGAAGCAGCATTATAGCAGCTGCTGTCTTTTTAAACAGCTTTGCTTTTTTTTTTCCCAAGGCATCACTTGGCATATTGCAAGTTTCTCCAGAAAAATATCTTTTGACCTCGTGGTCCTTTCTTTATATTATTTGTATTTTTTCCCAAGAACAGTGGCCTTCCATTTGCCACTGTGGTGCTATTCTGTAATTTAAAATGTACAATGGAAATTTCAAATAAAAAGGAAGAGTTTGAGATTGGTTCTGCCAAAGGCATCTGTGGCAGTAAATCCCAATATTTCAGGAATGTTGGCCATTAGAAAATCTCATAGTCTTTAATGATGTGATGGAAAACCTGCTAAAGGAGTGGAAATCTCAATCATTCTTTTCTTTTCCTTGGTTAAGAAAATATATATGAAGCTTTCTACAAAGGTACAATTCATATTTTGTGAACCTATAAAGCCATAGTGCTGAGCTAGATTCCTATCCAGTTAACCTGTTTGTTTCAGCTGTTGATTGTCATGACATGACACTGATTGTCATTGCCAGATCATTCATGCAGCAGTACACTCTTATTGCTAAGGTGGCCTAAATGAACAGCCAGGTCTAGTGAAGTTAGTTTATTCTCTCTCTCTCTCTCTCTCTCTGTGTGTGTGTGTGTGTGTGTGTGTGTGTGTGTCTGCGTGATTTGACAACTTGTATACACCCACCCTAAAGAATAGAAGATATTTCAAGGCTAAAACTTTTAAATGAGGAAACTTAAACTTTTGAAATGGTGTTTCCCTGGGTATCTGTATTAGTAAGAAGTGCAAGATATGCACAGAAGCACAAGAAAAATATAATGAATGTACTAAATTAGCTGCAAGTAAGAAATTGTTGAATAATGATAA
Source organism: Cacajao melanocephalus (assembly GCA_963573385.1). Classification (NCBI taxonomy): domain Eukaryota; kingdom Metazoa; phylum Chordata; class Mammalia; order Primates; family Pitheciidae; genus Cacajao; species Cacajao melanocephalus. The sequence goes on from CAUYLG010042462.1 coordinate 36,903, forward strand.
TACTTGAGCTACCTTTCTAAATTCTACAAGGTGAAGTTCTGGGTTTCCTATGATCTAGAAATATCTAACACTCTGTAGGTATTCAAAACATATTCTCATGGTTTGCCAAAGAGAATTCCCCTGAATTCCAAAATTTCCCATTGATTGCTTATGGACTGTTACTCTTAGACGATCTAGCTCAGAATTAAGATGTCTAATAATAGGCCAGGTGTGGTGGCTCATATTTGTAATTCCAGCACTTTGGGAGGCTGAGGTTGGTGAATTGTTTGAGCTCAGGAGTTTGAAACCAGTCTGGGCAACATGCCAAGACCCCATCTCTACAAAAATTACAAAAATTAGCTGGATGTGGTGTTATGCACACTGTTATGCACAGTCCAGCTACTAAGGAGGCAGAGGTTGCAGTGAGCCAAGATTGGACCACTGCACTCTAGCCTAGGCAAAAAGTGACTCTGTCTCAAAATAAATAAATAAATAAATAAATAAATAAATAAATAAATAAATCTCCAATAATGATTCTTACTCTTGCATTTACTTATGCACTAAAACTCCTGCATCTATTCATCTGAACTATGCCAACAGAGATATATTTTTTTTCAGTGAATGGTTCCACCATTTATCCACTGCTGACAATAGCCACTTGGATGCCATCCTGGATTTATTCTCCATACTGTACTTCAAACCAAGTCATCTTGACCTATTAATTTTCCATCTGATATAGCTCTTAATTCCATTCATTATTCCTCATGATCCTGGCACTGCTTAAGTTTAGAATCTCAGTGTTTTTCCCTTTGATTACTGATTATTACATTTGACTATATTTCACAAATTTACCTTTCTTGGTCTTTTTCATTTCTTTTTAATTTTTTCTGTACACAATTATCAATGATCTTTCCAAAATATCACACTAGTATGTCACTCATCTATTTTAAAAGGTATCAATGGTTTACCATCTCGTTAAAGATGAAATGAGAACTCTTTAGCTTATGCAAGATTTTTCATGATCTGCCTTCTTATGCCTTTGCAGAAGATCCTTATTGGATCCTTACCAAACTACTTGCAGTTCCTCAGATGTGCCACACTTTTTCTTGCCTCTTTCGATTTATATGTACTATTTCCTCTGCATAGAATGTTATCTTAGTTTTCCCCATGATCAGTTTCGACATTTCACTTAACACAGTGCATGACCTCCTCTATGGAGTATTCCTAGATCTCCATGCTATGGATTTTTTATTTCTCTGTAACAGCTAGTGTATACCTTTGGCATAGAACTCATAATATTATAATATAATGCCTATTGTACTCATTTCTTCCAGCATGATGTGAGGTTTTTGATAGTGAGGATTGTGTCTTAAATCTTTATCTTTAATAGCAATGATATGCTTGACTTGAATTCATTCATTCAACAAATACCAATTAAGTGCTATTATTTGGAAGGAATTCTTCCAGTCATTTAAATGAGCAAATCAATGCTCCTACTTTGTAGGTGGAATTTTGTCTCCCAAAGCTCAGGTAAGCTTCCCTGGTTGGCAATACCCCATACATATTGTCACAAATCATTTCTGGGAGAAGACAGTGTTGTTCAAGACATACTTGGAGAGGACAACTGGAAAATCTGCATGTGGAACTCTTGATTCTGCCTTATGTATCTCTTCCCTTTGTTAATTTTGATTTGTATTTTTTCACTGAAATAAACTGTAACCATGACTATAACAACTTTTCATCAGTTCTGCTCGTCATTTTAGCAAATCATTGGTTCTTGGGAATCCTTGACCTTAAAGGTCTTGTCAGAGAGAGTGGGCAAGGGAACTCTCTAACTTTTCAGAGGCTAAGAAATGTGGGGCAAGTAAATATTTGTGAACACCACTTTGCGTACCACTGTCCTCCACAATCTATTTTCCAATTAGCAGCTAGGGAAATTCTCTAAAAAAGGTCATTTTACCTTTCTGCTCAAACCTCTCCAATGATTTTTCAGTTTATATGATAAAAACCAGATTTGTTAATGTGGATTACAAAGGACATATATAATATAGCCTTTTGGAAACTTCCTAATCTCAGCACCAACCAGTTTTCCTGGCAAGGTATCAGCTACAGCCCAACTGGCTTTCCTTGACCATTTTAAGCCTTCATCTGTCTTAGGAATTTTAAACTTGTTATTCCCTTTGCCCTTAATATTCTTTTTACTATTTTCCCCATGTATCATTTCCCGAATACTTTCTTCAGTACCTCCTTCTCTAACATGCCCCTTAAATTCCCATAGTGATTTTCATAGGGTGGTCCCCCATATAGGCATCCCTTTCATAATGCAGTTTTCCATTGCCCATCTGCCTGACCATATGGCCAAACCACTGACTACCACTCACAGTAGCCAGTAAAAGCCCAAACATAGTGGACTTTTATCACCATTCAATTCTTTCATCACTGCAAGGAAAACAGTATGCTAATGAACTCATTGAACTGATTCGTTCTTACCTTCTCCCATCAATCTTTTCATATGCTGGTCTTAGTGCAGCAGTCTTCCAAATAGGATGCTGTGTTTCCACCTTTAAAATGCCATCCATAAACCAAGCATCTCTTTGTTGGTCAACAGAGAGCTGTTCATAGGGCACTACCCATGTGACTGTAGGATCTGTCAGTGACTCATGTGGTTCCAAGTCAGCCCTATGGGAGAAAAGGCTCAGTAATTACCATCCTGCATTTTCTCAGTAGCATGTTTCTACACAAACCATACTGATTTTATTACGGAACTCTTCTGAGAACTGCCCTCTTTATAAAAATATTTCTTCATCATCTCCCAAGACATTATGGGTATTTCAGGTTTCAAGATTGTCTTATGTCCTTCAGTCATAGGATCAGTTTCAATTAATGCCCCACAGAGACCCAGGAATTTGTTCCACAGGCACCTGTTTTGCACAAATATTCAATTATAAGAAAGAGGAAAATGCAAGATATAGGTGATGGGAATGGAGGCAGCAAACCACATTGCCATGTATGTACCTATGTGTTCTTCACATGTACTCCAAAACCTAAAATGCAGTAATATATATACATATATATGTATATATATATATATGTGTGTGTGTGTATATATATATGCGTGTGTATATATATATATTTATATATATATAAAATAAGAAAGAGGAAAATGGTTTTTGAGAAGAAAAAAAATAAGAGACTTCACCCAGGCAGAGAGGTCTAAGAAGGCTTTCTTAGGAAATTTAAATCTATATTAATGTCAGATTATTTTAGTCAAATGAAGATGAATGTTTCAGGCAGAAGAAATGCAATGTGCAGAAGCCCTGAGCTGAGTAAAACCTGAAACATTTAAGGACCTAAATAACAGCTTTAGGAGAGTGAATGTGGGAAAGTGGCTCACGATGCAGCTAAAAACATACAGAGGGCAGAGGTTTTTAGTCCTTAGTTGTTATTGCTGTATTTTTTTTAAATCAGCAACCTTATGTGTATTACAATCAATTCCAAAAAATATATATTGTGACAGAGAGAGGAAAAATTAGAGAGTATATACCTGTCAATAGTATGAAATGCTATTTCCTAGATGCTACTTATCTTCTCTATAGCAGACACTTTTCTATGTAACCCTTATCAGAGAGGTACAGAGACAAGGGAATTTTGTAAGACCAAGGTTATTTCAGGTTCTTCTGGTTGGCATGACTCACGAAACTTTGTGGAATCTTGGAGGAGCTTTTTTTTTCTTTTTCAAATTTGAAGATGAGGAGCGTATTCTAAGGGTGTTTCTTGTAGGGCAAAGAAGAACTTAAGACTACATTGTGATACAAAAATCCATCAAATGGGTTTGTTACTTCTACTTTTAGTTTGAACTCCCATGTGAATGAAGACGGAAGGGAAAAATAAGCCATAAAAGAAAAGATATTCGGTAACCTCCAACTTTGCAAATCTTACCTTCTCTGTAGCTCCATTATAATTATCATCAATCAAAATGAGTTGTCAGTGAAAAAGATTATCACTATTTAAAACAATCTGATAAATGTATTATATAATAGATACTAGGTTAAGTATCATACTTGAAACAGAGTCCCTAAAATTATAGTCTTGAAAATGTATACTCCTTGGCATGGTCACCTCGGCAAATCCATGGGTATTTTTCTCTTGTAATCTAAGAAGCCTGATATCCTTAATCCAATTCTTTAATTAATTATACATTCTTAAATTGGTTCGACCATTGTGGAAAACAATGTGGTGATTCCTCAAAGACCTAAAAACAGAACTACCGTTCAATCTAGTGATCCCATTACAGGGTATATACCCAAAGGAATATACCCATGGAATCAGCCTAAATGCCCATCAATGGTAGACTGGATAAAGATAATGTGGTACAAATACACCATGGAATACAGCCATAAAAAGAGCAAGATCATGTTCTTTGCAGGAACATGGATGGAGCTGGAAACAATTACCCTTAGCAAAGTAATACAGAAACAGAAAAGAAAATACTACATGTTCTCACTTATAAGTGGGAGCAAAACGATGAGAACCACATGGACACATAGAGGGGAACAACAGACACTGGGACCTATTGGGTAGAGGGTGAGAGGAGGGAGAGTATCAGGAAAAATAACTAAGGGGTACTAGGTTTAATATCTGGGTGATTAAATAATCTATACAACAAATCTCATGCGCAAGTTTACCTATGTAACAAATCTGCACGTGTGCCCTTGAACTTAAAAGTAAAAAAAAAAATTTACACAATCTTAATTATTTCCACTCTAACTAGTGAATATATACATGACAAGTATATTATATTCTTATATCATTTCCCTTAAAAGTAGAAATATTGCTAAAATAAAAAGAAAAAAGATTGTATTATTCACCTAAAAATAAAAAAAATTATACAGCAGAGTGAGGGTCAGAAAGGGAGAGAATACAAAATAGCTGTTTTAGATGTATTATAATAAATTGGCAAGTTATTAATATATTACTAGCCTAAATTTATTCATTAAACAAATGTTTATTGAATAGTTATTGTTTGCCAGATACCAATCTAGTCATTTGGGTTAGCGTAGAGACCAATAAACAAAGATTACTGTCTTTGTAGGGGAGGCATTCTTCTGGCAAAAAGCGTCAATATATCAAAGCTATATTACAAGCTGATAAATGCTATGGAAACAAAAGGTAGAACACAACACAGGGATACAGGGATAGGTACTATCAGAGGAGGAATGTGTCAAGTAGAATTTTAAATACTTGGTAAGAATAGACTATATTGAGAGAGTGACATTAGAGCAAAAACTTGAAGAGAGAAACTAGTCATGTTTCACAGCCTCCATAATCAATAATTGTAGCCAATTCCTGTCATCTATCTATCTATCTATCTATCTATCTATCTATCTATCTATCTATCTATCTACCTATAATTTATTCATTCTTCCATCCTATAAGTTCTGTTTCTTTGAAGAATCCTGATTCACGCAGGGATGTATCTGTTGGCAATCAGAAGTCAACACTTCGAAAATCTGGGTGGATAATTTTCTTGGATAAAGGAGTTTTTGTGGGTGGCACACCAAAATATCCATTTTACTGTGAACTGCTAATGCTCCCTTCTATCAGGTCAGGCTCTCTTTTAAATTGATTGTTGAAGGTGAACATTTA
>CAUYLG010042463.1:0-44217 GCA_963573385.1 Cacajao melanocephalus
CCGATAATTGTGCTTAACAACAGAGACAGGAAGGAATGAGGGAAGAAAATAACAAACAGCCAACCAATATTTCATTTAAGTCTGTCTGTGAAATACTATGCAAATGCTGAAGAGTGATTTACTTCCAATTATGTGGTCACTTTGAGAATAGGTGTAATGTGATACTGAGAAAAATGTATGTTCTGTGGACCTGGGGTGGAGAATTCTATAAATATTCACTGAGTTTACTTATTCCAGGTCTAAGTTCAAATCATAGATGTCCCTATTAATTTTCTATCTCGTTGATCCGTCGAATATTAACAATGTGGTGTCAAAATCTCCCACCATTATTGTGCGGGAGTCCAAGTCTCTTTATTAGTCTTTGTTACTATTAAAGTCTATTTTGTCAGAGACAAAAGTTACAACTCCTGTTTTTTTTTTTTACTCTCCATTTGATTGGTGAATCTTCCTCCATCCCTTTGAGTCTTTGTGTGTCCTTGCTTGTGAGATAGATCTGGATACAGCGTACGGATGGGTTTTGACTTTTGATTCAATTTGCCTGTGTCTTTGGGGCATTTCATCCATTTAAATTTAGGATTAATATTAATATTGGTGAATTCAACATTGTCATTTAATGCTAGTTGGCTATTTTGCCCATTAGTTGATGTAGATTCTTCGTTATGAAGATACTCTTTATGTTTTGGTAAGTTTTTGGGATGACTGATACTGGTTTTTCCTTTCTGTTTGTAGTGCTTCTTTCAGAAGCTCTTGTAAAGCAGGCCTGGTGGTGATGAAATCTCTGAGTGCTTGCTTGTTCACGAAAAATTTTATTTTTCCTTCACTTATGAAGCTTAGTTTAGCTGGATATGAGATTCTGGGTTGAAAATTCTTTTCTTTGAGGATATTGAATATTGACCCCCACTCTCTTCTAGTTTGTGGGGTTTCTGCTGAGAGGTCTGCTGTGAGTCTGATAGGCTTCCCTTTATGGGTAACCTGACTTTTCTCTCTAGCTGCCCTTAGAATTTTCTCCTTTATTTCAACCCTAGTGAATCTAATGATTATGTGTCTTGGGGTTGCTCTACTTGAGGAATATCTTTGTGGTGTTCTCTGGATTACCTGGAGCTGAGTATTGTCCTGCCTTACTAGGTTAGGAAAGTTTTCCTGAATAATATCCTGAAGAATATTTTCCAGTTTGGATTCATTCTCTTCATGACATTCAGGTACACCTATCAATCGTAAATTAGGTCTTTTCACGTAGTCCCATATTTCTTGGAGACTTTGCTCATTTCTTTTTACTCTTTCTTCTCTGATCTTGTCTTCTCGTTTCATTTTATCAAGTTGGTCTTCGACCTCTGATATCCTTTCTTCTGCTTGATCAATTCGACTGTTAAAACCTGTGCATACTTCGCGAAGTTCTCCTATTATGTTCTTCAGTTCCATTAATTCACTTACATTCCTCTCTAAATTGTCTATTCTCATTAGCATTTCGTCAAGCCTTTTTTCAAAGTTCTTAGTTTCTTTACATTGGGCTAGAACATGTTCTTTTAGCTCACAGAAGTTCCTTATTATCCACCTTCTGAAGCCTAATTCTGTTAATGGAACGCACTCGTTCTCCATCAGGTCTTGTTCCCTTGTTGATGAGGAACTGTGATCCCCTGTAGAAGGAGAGGCATTCTGATTTGGGGTATTCTCAGCCTTTTTACGCTGGTTTCTTCCCATCATTGTGAATTTATCCACCTGTCGTCTTTGTAATTGCTGACTTTCAAATCAGGTCTCTGAGTGGACGTCCAACTTGTTGAGTCCCAGCGCCGAAATCTGAGCAACCCACTGCGCCAACTAAAACAGCGGCATTAAGATTTGTGGTGCTTTTCTGCCCAGGAATCTCCAGTCTGGCTTCCCCCTTGAGTCCCTTTTTCAATCAGGTAAATGGGTGACTCTGCCTTCCCGAAGCTCCAAACGTCGACCAAAAGGGGAGCCAGTTCCATTTACTCTGCACCAAGAACCGCCGCGCCGAGGTGCCGGCAAAACCACCACGGTGGCCACAAGAGTCGTGCTGGCAACCCGTGGGGCTCCTCCACTGGGAATCTCCTGGTCCGTGGGCAACAAAAATTCGTCTGAAAGTGTGGCGTCCTCTTGTTCTCTGCGCTTTCTCTGGGAGCTACAATCCTGAGCTGCTAGTAATCGGCCATCTTGGATCTCTCCCCAGAAATCTAAATTCTTTGCATGATGTGACAGGGCCCTTTATGGCCTAGGCCCTAGTTTGTAAACCATACAATGTGAGGTAAAAGTAAGGAATTAATGCCAGGTGCTGGCTTATGCCTGTAATCCCAGCACTTTGGGAGGCCAAGGTGGGCAGATCAGGAGGTCAGGAGTTCGAGACCAGCCTGACCAACATGGTGAAACCCCATCTCTACTAAAAACACAAAAAATATTAGCCAGGCATGGTGGCACATGCCTGTAATCCCAGTTACTCGGGAGGCTGAGGCAGGAGAATCGCTTGAACCCAGGAGGTGGAGGTTGCAGTGAGCCAAGATCGCACCGTTGCACTCCAGACTGGGCAACAGAGCAAGACTTTGTTTCAAAAAAAAAGAAAAAATAAAATAAATAAGAAATTAACTGTGTGACCTTGGCAAGCCACAAAGCACTTCTAAAATTGGAAAAACAATCTGTCCCTCTGATTTGCTCTGAAGATCAAACACCAAACCATGTGTATAATGCTGCTCTGTGAACAGTAAATGCTGCCCAGCGTTTTTACTGTGATGTGAAGGCTGTGATCAGCGTGGTTGTTCTCAGGCCCTGCCCAGGCAGGCCCAGCCCCAGCAGGGTTCCTGTGCACACAGATCCTTCTTGCCCTGCCATCCAAGTCCTCGCCCCCTGCTATTGTCCCTCAGATCCAGGGGGAGAACCAGGCAGCTCGGCTTGTGCAGTACCGTGGCGTGCTGGGCACCATCCTGACCATGGTGAGGACTGAGGGCCCCTGCAGCCCCTACAATGGGCTGGTTGCCGGCCTGCAGCGCCAGATGAGCTTTGCCTCCATCCGCATCGGCCTCTATGACTCCGTCAAGCAGTTCTACACTCCCAAAGGCGCAGACAGTGAGTGCCCAGGTCCCTGAACACCAAAGGGGTGGCCGAAAGTGTGTGGATCAAGAGACCAGGGAAGTCTAGACTCAGAGGCAGAGCCAGGGGCGGGGGCATGTTGGTTCCGGACGCTCATGAGGAGGCTCTGAGTGGCCATCAAGGAAGCTGCAAGGGCAGCCCCCCAGAGAACAGCTTATCCCAGAGAACTGCTCAGTAGGGAACACTGGCCATTCTCTCTGCCCATCTCAGACTCCAGTGTCACTACCCGGATTTTGGCCGGCTGCACCACGGGAGCCATGGCAGTGACCTGTGCCCAGCCCACAGACGTGGTGAAGGTCCGATTTCAGGCCAGCATACACCTTGGGCCTGGGAGTGACAGAAAATACAGCGGGACTATGGATGCCTACAGAACTATCGCCAGGGAGGAAGGAGTCAGGGGCCTGTGGAAAGGTAAGTCTGGACTCTTGGTGCAGGCAGCCCTAGGCAGAGCTTTCCCTCCCCTCTGGCTGGGGCAGGGACCAGCAACTACGGCGTATTCCGGTGATTCTAGAAGAACATCCCAATCAAAGATACCTCACTGACCTGCTACAGCCCTGCAAACTCAGTTCGTTTTACCAGACCTTTGCCATGTGCAGGTTGCTGTGAGCAAGACAGAAATGAATTTTTTTTTTTTTGAGACAGAGTCTGGCTCTATTGCCCAGGCTGGAGTGCTATGGTGTGGTCTCAGCTCACTGCAACCTCTCCCTCCTGGGTTCAAGCAATTCTCCTGCCTCAGCCTCCCGAGTAGCTGGGATTACAGGCACCCACCACCATGCCCAGCTACTTTTTGTATTTTTAGTAGGCATGGGGTTTCACCATGTTGGCCAGGCTGGTCTCAAACTCCTGACCTCCTGATCCACCCGCTTCAGCCTCCCAAAGTGCTGGGATTACAGGTGTGAGCCACCACGCCCAGCCAGAAATGCATTTAAGACACCACTACAGGCCCAAGACATGAGGACAACAGAGGAGATAAGTCAAGATGCAGCTATACCACAGGCAGGATGCGCTAAGGGTCGCCCCGGAGGTAGAGCTCCAGAGGCAGGCTCTGTAGAGAGGGTGACACCTAAACTGGACCTGGAAGACTGCGCAGGCTTGAGGTGTGCAGAGACAGAAAGGCAAGGGCCCTCAAGCAGGGCCCAGAGGAAAAAGAGGAGCATCCGGAAAGCAGAGCTGTGAGGAGTGGGTGCAGGGAGATGTAATGAGGAAGGGCTTCCTTGGGAGCAAAGCTAGAGGCTTCCCTACATGACTACACGGCAGCCACCGTGATGAATGCAGGACTCTCTCCCACATGTGGACCAGAGGTTGCATGAATGCTTACAGAAGAAACTGACGCAGTGAAGTTTAAGGGCAGGACACCTCTTAAGTGAAGGCTCTTCACTCACTTGTTGGGTGCCCTTCAGAGCTTGTCCCCTTATCTGTGAAGCCAGGGGTTTGGTCCTGACCCTTTCCTAGGGTCCTGCTGGCAGCACCACATTCTGTCACTGTTCCAAGAGCTCAGCCTCCCGCTGAATGACTTTCTTTTCTGGCTGCAGCTGGGTCTCAGGGAGGCATATTTTAATTTTGACAGCTATTGCAGATTACCCTCCAAAATGTGGCCAAATGAACATAAGTGGGCCTCTCTGTTCTCTGTCTCTAAAACAGATATGGACAGTCTGAGAGTTGTTAACCCTAGAAAGGAAAGTGTGGAATCTGCTCAGCTAGGGTGGGCTTTTCTGGCTGAGACCATTGGAATGAGGCACTATGGCCCCCAAAGTGGGGCCCGTGGCCTCGCAGCCAGGGCATCCATTTCTCCCATTTCCCATTCATCCATCCCCACTGCCTTCCTAACAGGAACTTGGCCCAATATCATGAGGAATGCCATTGTCAACTGTGCTGAGATGGTGACCTACGACATCCTCAAGGAGAAGCTGCTGGACTCTCACCTGCTCACCGGTGAGGCTCGGGGCTCCAGGCAGGCAGCCCTCCCTCAGCAGGGAGGGAACCCAGAACTCCATGGAGTGGGCACCACCCAGAGGCAACTGGTCTTTAGTAGGAGCAGAGAGAGGAGGAGTGCCCAGTAAAAAGTGCCTGGTACATCGTGGTGACAAGCAGGAAAGACGCCTGGGCTGGGAGGCTGGAGACCTGAATGCCAGTCCCAGCACCGCCTCTCACTATGTAGCTTTAAGCAGGGGTCTCTCACCTTCTCACACTTCAGTTTCCTCAAACAGGCTGCATGACCTTCCACCTCTGGATCAGTGCAGGCCTAGTTTGCCAGTACTTGCCAAGAGCTTAGCCCAGGGCACTGTGAACATATGGAAAATATTGTCCTATGCTCAGGGAGTTCACGGATGAGTTGGGGACAAACAGTGAATACATATGGACAGAACACAAGTGCACTCCTTGATATTCGCTCATCCTTCCCTCTGCAGACAACTTCCCCTGCCACTTTGTCTCTGCCTTTGGAGCCGGTTTCTGTGCCACAGTGGTGGCCTCCCCAGTGGACGTGGTGAAGACCCGGTATATGAACTCACCTCCAGGCCAGTACCTCAGCCCCCTTGACTGTATGATAAAGATGGTGGCCCAGGAGGGCCCCACAGCCTTCTACAAAGGGTGAGCCTCCTCCCGCCTCCAGCACTCCCTCCCAGAGAAAGTGGGCTGCTTTCTTTTCTAATGTGGCTACCATGGGTCAAGCTGGGATGCAGCAGTGAAGAGTACAGATGTAAATGCCACAAAGAAGTTGTTTAAAAAACCATGCAAGTAAAAGAAAGAAAGTGAACCATACCTGATGTGGAGTTAGGGAAGCCTGCCTGAGAACAACATTCTAGGAATAGGTGAAAGTACTGCCTGTCTCCAAAGGAAGTTAACAATCCTGAGACCTCCCCAAGCTCCTGGCATGGCCATTGAGCACCACACTGGCCACAGCCGGTGCCTTAGCACTGTCCCCACACGCTCCACGTTTTCTTGCTTCCACGCCTTTGCACTTACTGCTCCCACTGCATGGAATGCCTCATCATCTACAGGCTTGCTTTCTTTCTTTTTTTTTTTTTGAGAAGGAGTTTCGCTCTTGTTGCCCAGGCTGGAGTGCAGTGGTGCGATCTCAGCTCACCACAGCCTCAGCCTCCTGAATAACTGGGATTACAGGCATGCGCCACCACACCCGGCTAATTTTGTATTTTTAGTAGAGACAGGGTTTCTCCATGTTGGTCATGCTGGCCTCAAACTCCCGGCCTCAGGTGATCTGCCCGCCTCAGCCTCCCAAAGTGCTGGGATTACAGGCATGAGCCACCGCGCCCGGCCTACAGGCTTTCAATCTTAGCCATCCTTCAAGACCAGTTCAAATGCCACCTCCTCCCTAATACTCTCAGGTGTAAATTTTTCCTCCTTCCTGGGAACTTCTGCAATGCCATTTGACACCATTTTTATGGTATTTATCACCTCCTGCCTCGTGTTATAGTATTGGTAAGCTTAAATTATTCCTCAGGCAAAGGACAAGTTCCCGAAAGTCAAAGTGGCTCAGATGTCTTTTAATCTCCCACAGTCCCTCGCACAAAGCAAGCACTCGGTAATGCAGGTTGTGTATGATTATCACGACAGCTACATAACTCTATATTAGGCCTCGTGCTGAGCACTTTACACAAATTATCCCATCAACCCCTTGAACTGGGTAGTATTGTCCACATTACCTAAGGAAGAGACTGAATGACAGAAAAGTTAAGTAATTTATCCAAGATCACAAGTTAAAATGGTGGAGCCATGGCTCAAACCCAGACCGTCAGACACCACACCCAATGGCGTTGTTTGTCCTACTGGTAAGCTCTTAGCTTGGCCCTCTCACCTCCCATTGCTGATGCCTTTAACAGAGTTTTCTGGTACCTGATGTTAGAATGGACCCAACAAGTGAACAAGAGCACTATAGGTTCTCAGTTGCAATTGACAGACTGTTCTTCTGAAGAGTGCCTCTGTCATTACAGTCTTCAGCTGGAGCCACCTCTCTCAGCTACTACTTTCACTTGTCCAACATTTCTGGAGCATTTCGTATGTGCCAGGCCCTGGGTTATGCTTCCCTCAAAAAGCAGCAGATAAGTTGGTGATATTTACTGAGCGTTTACTGTTGCTCGGTCCTGTGCTGACATTAATTCATTTAATCTCCACAACTAACTCTACAAGGCAGATATTGTTATTTTCTCATTTTACAGATGAGGAAACTGAGACTTAGAAAGATTAAGTAATATGTCCAGATTGTACAGCTAGAAACTGGGAGAGCTTGGATTTGAACCCAAGTCTGTGTCTGGAGTTTACATTTGTTGTCACAGTGCTCTAGTCCCCATGAGGGTCAGGAAAACCCATGGCATGAGTTTATGATGCCCAAGGTAAGTCCTCCAGAGCAAAGAGCAACCAGCCAGACAAAGAGGAGAGGAGGGGACAGTCCAGGCAGAGGGAGCAAGAGGAGCAAAGAGGGCTGGCATCACCAGGGAACGTGACTAGCTGAGTCTGGTGGAAGCAAAGGGGCCCAGGAGGTGGTTGGTGGAGGGACAGGCTAAGAGGAGGGCAGGGGCCAGCATATGGGCTTCTCCCTGAGTTGGTGAGCCACAGCTGACTTGGGGACACTCTCCCTGCAGTGCCATCATAGCACAGCCAGGCTCTCTAGAGATGAGCTAAATCTGGTGCCACACTGTCTTCACCCTGCAAAGCCCAAGCCTCTCCATGTCCTGGCAGGGGGCCATGTTAAGGCGGGCCACCGGGATGTAACTGAGCCCAGAAACACCCAGCAGCAGGGGGGAGTCAGGTCAGACAGTTCATCTGAGCCGCATCTCTGACACTTACTAGCCACTGGTCTTTGCATGAGCTTTTAACCTCCGTGGGCCTCAGTTTGTGAAAAGGAACCTGGCAGCAACATGGCTGCCTAAAGAATTGTGAGAATTTGCTGCCTGACACAGTAACCTGGCTCAAAATGTGAGTTTTTTTCTTTCTCTGACTCCAACTTCTGCCTAAATCCCCGCAGCAGAAAAAGGAAAAAAAAAAAAAAAAGAGACTGAAAGGATTTCAGAAAATGCTTGTGATGGACAGAAGTCTAGGCCCTCTGGCACTCCCACTGTGTGTGTCCCAGGAGGGCGCATGTGTCTGCTGTGGTCTCCTAGCACTCCACCTGATACGTTGGTTGTTTTTCTCATCAGATTTACACCCGCCTTTTTGCGTTTGGGATCCTGGAATGTGGTGATGTTTGTAACTTATGAGCAGCTGCAACGGGCCCTGATGTTATGGGAATCTCCGTTTTGAACAAGACAAGAAGGCCACTGGTAGCTGATGTATTCAAAACCTTTTGAGAATGGAAGAAAACAGTGGATCCACGCATACATGGACACAGACCCACACATGTTTACAGAACTGTTGTTTACTTGTTGCTGATTCAAGAAACAGAAGTAGAAGAGGAGAAAGGATTCTGGTCTTCAGTGCTTTGCCTTGAGAACATCTTTGTTTTGCACTGACAAGATGGAAAATAAATTACATTAATTTTTGAAACCCATTAGGCATGCCTAATATTTAGGCAAGAGAAAATAAAGCAAAATAGATCCATTTGGATAAAATGGAAGGTTGGAGACATGTATTCCCCGAGAAATCTGGTTAAACGATGAATGATAAGCAGGAAAGATGGCAAGCACAGGACAGGAGGGGCCCACGATACGGTGGGAGATCAGCCAAGGAGCCTGGAGGGACGCCACCCAGCACCACAGAGCTGGTGACTGCAGCCGTCACACATGCATCAGCAGCCTGTTTGTCATGTGTCTGCCTCATCAAGTCCTTTGGATTCTGGGAAGTGCAAGGAACGAGAGAAAAAACTAGAGCCTGTGTCAAAGAAGCCCTGCTGGGCCAGTTCGAGGCTGGGGCTCGTAAGTATTCGCTGACAACACGGAAGAATCAAGTGGGCAGCCTCCCTTTTCCTATAAAATGGAGGAAGCAATCCCTTCCCTGTCCACCTCACCGGGGGTGTTATGACATGCAAGTGAGAAGCTGGGCATGAACGCACTTTATAAAAGCAAGAGCTCTGTGTCAATCTAACTGCAAGAACAATGCCTTGGAAGAGATTTTTGTCAGGACAGAGAGGAGATGCCAGGGAAGAAGGTTTTGAAAGATACAGTTGTCTAGACGTGAGACCAAAGGATCCAGAGAGTTGGGGACCAAAGGTGACAGTGGATGACATGAAGCCACAGGAGCCCTGCCCCCATGCAGCCCCTTCCCCCTGACCACACACTCAATTGTGAGCACCTCAAAGGCTTGTAGGGCTTAGGGGGAAAGAAGTGGATTCCTGGCTAAGAACCTAAAGTAGGAGGACTCGGAATTTTGGGGAAATTATTATGACTCAATAAAGGAATTCACACCTTAGGTGTGGGAGTAAGAACAGCCACTTCTCTGCCTTTTCTTTCTTGGAATTTTCCTTTCTCACTTCTATTTCCGGCTTTCTATTTGTCAAGGAAGGGCCAGATCCAGCCCCACATACCTACACTTCCTCTGCCCCCTCTCACCCCATTTAATTGCAGGCAAACTGCTGTATTATTTTAGGGCTGCAGCTTCTGCTTCTGCAAAAGGCAGAGTTGAACTAGATGACCTACTTCCAAGTTTAAGACTGTACATCTTTCAAATTGATAATGGGGACCCAAAATGCCAGCGTCTTTTTCTACTTCTTGGCAGCCTTGTGTAGCTCTGATGATTGCCAGGGCTGAGTTCAAACCTCACCCCACTCCACCCCACTCCACCCAACTAACTACCTATCCACAGGGAATCCTTGCACCTCGGTGTGCTACCAGAGAAGTGGGAATAACAATCCCTGCTTCACAGTCTTTTTGTGAGGGTTGACCTAAAACTCCTCAGAAAGCAGGCATGTGGCATGCACCTGCTACCTGGGAGGCTGAGGCAAGAGGATTGCTTGAGCCCAGGAGTTCGAGACTGCAGTGAGCCAAGATTGCACCTGTGAATAGTGACTGCACCCCAGCCCTGGCAACAGAGCAAGACTCCTTCTCTGAAACAAAACAAACAAAAAATCATTGGAATACAGGAGGCGCTCAGTAAGTCATTTCCCTGCTTCCCTGCTCCTTGGGAAAAAGCAAATATCTGTTCATCCTCAGCACTTTCCTAAATTTAAATTATAACTTGAGATCAGTTATGTATATAAACTGGAGAGTTCATACAAAAGCAAAAAAAAATTATTTTAATGTCTGGCTTGGTTTTCAAATAAAACTCATATTTTAAAAAGCTTCTGGCCAGGCTCAGTGAATCCTCCCACTTTGGGAGGCAGAGGCGGGAGGAGCACTTGAGGTCATGAGTTCGAAAGCAGCCTGGCCAACATGGTGAAACTCCATCTCTACTAAAAATACAAAAAAAAAAAAAAAATTAGCTGGGGATGGTGGCGGGTTCCTGTAATCCCAGCTACTCAGGAGGCTGAGGCAGGAGAACCCCTTTAACCCGGGAGGTGGACATTACAGTGAGCTGAGACTATGCCACTGCACTCCAGCCTAGGCGAGACTCTGTCTCAAAACAAAAAAAATTACATTAATTACATTATATTATATTAAAAGTTTTCCTTTTTAGCCAGACATGGTGGCACATGCCTGTGGTCCCAGCTACCTGGGAGACTCAGGTGGGGGGATCACTTGAGCCCAGGAGGCGGAGGTTGCCATGAGCCAAGATCACACCACTGCACCCCAGCCTAGGTGACAGAGTGAGACCCTCTCTCAAAAAAAAAAAAGAAAGAAAAAAGTTTCTTTCTTTTGACTTGACTGACATATGTAAATTACTGTCAAACTCCTGGTGTCAGTTTATAAGTTTCTAGGTCCAGGAACTATGTCTTCCATGAATTTCTATACAGCAATATTAACATACACTCAGAGGATACTATTCAGGTGATGATTCTAAGACAGAGGGGATAAAACATTCTAAGAGATATTTTGACTGGGATCAGGAGCCTACTAACTACCAAGTTCAGCCTTTTTTTTTTTTTTTTTTTTTGGAGACGGGAGTCTTGCTTCGTCACCAGGCTAGAGTGCAGTGGCACAATCTCGGCTCACTGCAACCTCTGTCTCCCAGGTTCAAGTGATTCTCCTACCTCAGCCTCCTGAGTAGCTGGGACTACAGGTGCACACCACCACACCCTGGCTGGTTTTTGTATTTTTTGTAGAAATGGGGTTTCACCATGTTGTCCAGGCTGGTCTCCTGAACTCAAGTGATCCACCCACCTCTGCCTCCAAGGTGCTGGGATTACAGGTGTGAGCCACTGTGAAGTTGCTTTCATTAAATAATTAATTAATTTAAATCAACTTCATTCATCATGGTACAATGTTAAATCTGTAAACAGATTTCTTTGTTTTTAAGATAAGGTCTCACTGTTACCCAGGCTGGAGTGCAGCGGTGTGATCATGGTTTACCGCAGCCCCCAAACTCTTGGGCCCAAGCAATTTTCCTGCCGCAGCCTCTCAAGTAGGTCTCACATTGTTGCCAGGCTGGTCTGGAACTTCTGGACTCAAGTGATCCTCCCACCTTAGCCTCCCAAGTCATTGGGATTATAGGTGCTTGCCACCACGCCCACTTATTCTTGCCAGTTTAATGATGGAAAATCATTCAGCAAAAGTTGGCAAATTTTCGCGTGAATGTCTGGACAACTTTTTTAAAGACCTAGAAAAGGTTCAAAACACTGGTGAAAAAGTACAGAATATAGAGAAATTTTGATCAGGCACTTATTCTGAGAAGCACAACACTGTGTCTGTGTCTTAATGATGTGGTTACACAACCAAAACAACCCAACTGTGATCTTCTTCTCATTATCTTACACTGTGAAAGCCTTCTTGATTTGGAACCTGTGACTTGCAGCAACTTCCAAACAAGAATTGTATATTGCCTGTTTTCATAGCTCCCCTCATGAGTGAATCCAGTCCATCAGAGTAGAGCTCCTCAGCATATTAGACGTTATCCAGAAGTCATTCCCAGAAGTCATATCCCCATTTCTTTTACTTTCCAAAGGTACAAGATTGCAAAAACTGTCAGATATATTTCAGGGTTGTTATTCTTGCTATATTATTATTATGTCTTGGAGTTATGATCCATGAAGTAATTCACATTTGTATCAGGTTGCTTCATATGTGCTTACAATGTTGAATGGTGGGATGAGAGAAATCTTTTCCATTTGATAAAATAAATCCACAAGGGGACTTCGCTTGTGTCATATGGATGCTCATAAAACATTGCAAGTATTAAGGAACAAAGTGGGTTCGCAGGATTTCTGTGGATATGTCACCATGCTGTACCTTCTCATCAATGCAAACAGAAAGTGTGATGCTTCTGATGAAAAAGGAAAACCTAATTTGACTTCCTGCTTTGAGCAGATGAGAGAACAGAGTCATTTGAAATGGTCATTGAGGAAGCAACCACAGATTCAACAACATAACAAATTTTATGTTGCTACAACAGAAACAGACTGGGTTGTTCTTGAGCTGTGCTTGTAATTGTTTAGTTTTGAATTAAATGAGTTTGTAGGAAAACAGTCACACACAAACTTTGCAGAAAAGAAAGCTTTTGAAAACTCTTACATTCCAGTAAGAAACTATATATGTTCTTAACTTTATTCATTCTAGGAAGTTGCTTTAACACTAGATATTCACATTGAGGCTAGTTTTTCCAGTTTTCTTTACCGAAATCTTAAGTTCCACTTCTTGCAAAGAATGTAATGTTTAGAGATGGCATCTTATTAGAATGAAGAGATGGTCACCTTCCTTACTTCTCTCTGCTAATCTTCATTTGCAATAATTTTGTCACATAACTTGTTATGCACACTTTGTGTCTTTTTTCTTAAAGTTAGCTTTATACTGCTAGTTACTAAAAAGAATTATACTGGTGCAGAATAATTTAGGCTTAAATTATGTTCAAAGTGCATTGTGTTGTAGTTTGGGAAACATTTAATATTGTCTGGAGTCTTGATCATTATATCCTAATTCAACAAAAAGCTTTTTAGCAAAAAGCACTCACTGTATTTTTTACCTTGAGACAAACTGCATTTTAAAAATAAATCTAAGGATAAACTTTATAGACTTTATGATAACTGTTAACATAATGTCATTATGAATATTATAATGGTGATTTTAGGTGTTAGTTTGTCAAACACATACCTGGTTTAATTTTATATTTTGTTACCTACACTCTGGAGGATAATGGACATTTTATTCTTCCTGTGAAAAGGCTTTTTGGTATTTAAAGTAGCAAAAGTATAAAACAATAAACATCCAGTACTGAGAAATTATATGATGGAACATTAAAACTTCCTGGGGATATTTATAAATTATATGTCAGTTAAACCTTGTTGAAGGTATGCAAATTAGCATAACTTAAACTTGTTTTAGAAGGTCTCAACTCACACTATGAAGATTCACTGACATCTCATAGAAGACATGGAAAACATTCCTGTTTCTTTTTGCTTTTTAACCCATTTAGAATTTATTCAAAGTGCAAAGCCATCCTTAAGAGAATGCTAAAATGGGCCAGACACAGTGGCTCACACCTGCAATCCCAGCACTTTGGGAGGCTGAGGTGGGTGGATCATTTGAGGTCAAGAGTTTAAGACCAGCCTAGCCAATATGCTGAAACCCTACCTCTACTAAAAATACAAAAATTAGCCGATGTGGTGGCGGGCGCCTGTATTCCCAGCTACTCGGGAGGCTGAGGCAGGAGAATCTCTTGAACCCTGGAGGTGGAGGTTGCAGTGAGCCGAGATTATGCCACTGCACCCCAGCCTGGGCGACAGAGCAAGACTCTGTCTCAAAAAAAAAAGAGAAAGAGAATGCTAAAATGTCCCAATTTGCATTTTGGGTTTTTTTCCTTTTATTTTTTTGAGACAGAGTCTTGCTCTGTTACCCAGGCTAAGTGCAGTGGTGCGATCATAGCTCACTGCAGCCTCAACCTCTCAGGCTCAGCCTCCTGAGTAGCTCAGGTGATCCTTGCACATCACCCTCCTGAGTAGCTGGGACCACAGGCATGCACCACCATGCCCAGCTAAATTTTTTTAATTGTTTGTAGAGAAGAGATCTCCCTATGTTGCCCAGGCTGGTTTCTGACTCCTGGGCTCCAGTGATCCTCCTGCCTTGCCCTCCCAAAGCATTGGGATTGCAGGCATGAGCCACCATGCCCAGCCATTGCTCCCCAACCATTTTTGTTAATGGTTTTATTGAAATATAATTCACATAGCATACAATTCATCCATTCAAAGAGTACAATACAATGGCTTTTAGTTTATTCACACAGTCGTGCAACCATCACCACAACCAATTTTAGATCATTTTCATTGCCCCACAAATAAGCCCCCATAGCCATTAGCTATCAGGGCCCAACCTCCCCATTCCCTGAAGCCCTGCCTTCTGTCTTTACATATTTGCCTGTTCTGGACGTTTTATATAAATGGAAGCAAACAATGTGTGGTCTTCCGTGACTGGCTTCTTTTACTTAGCATAATGTTTTCAAGGTTCATCCATGGTGTGGCATGGATCGGTACTTCATTCCTTTTCATTGCTAAATAATGTTCCATTGTTTGGATATACCACATTTTATTAACATATATCCATTCATCAACTGATGGATGTTTGGGTTATTTCCATTTTTTGAAAAACGTATTTTTTAAACAACGTTTATATGTAGGTCTGCTGCTCACTTTCGGTTTTTCTTTTCACAGAATTTTTTAAAACTTTTAGAGATGTGGAGTCTCACTGTGTTGTCCAGGCTGAACTCAACCTCCTGGGCTCAAGTGATACTCCTGCCTCAGCCTCCTCAGTAGCTGGGACCATAGGTGTGAGCCACTGTGCTCAGCTTCTTTTCATAGACTCTTTGTGGAAAAATAGAATTTGTTTCCATCTTGGTAGCAATGATTACTGCATACCTTCACTCTGATTTAAGAATTTTTGGACCAAGTTCCACTTCTCCTCTGAGTATGGAGAAGGCAAAAGGCAAGGAGTGGACCTCCAAAGAGAAGTCAAGGGAAGAGGATCTGCAGGCTTCTAATCAAACACAATTGCTTTGCCAGGAACATCAGCAAAGGGAACCAAAGGAGAAATATCTGCTAAAGGTGAAAAAGCGCTCTGCCCAAAGAAGGAGGCAGAGTACAGGGACAACCCCAAACCTCAGAAGAAGAAACCAATCCCTTCAGTAGCCTCTAAACTGCCACCTGTTAATCGGATTCACTGGGACATTCTGCGGGCCTGGTGCCAACAATTAAAGGCAGAGGCACACAGGCCTTTGGTGCCAGAAATAAGCTTCTGTGTGCCTTTGCCTACCCAAATCAAAAGGATTTTCCTAGCACAGCAAGAGGCCAGAATCCAGAAATCATTACCAAAAAAATCAAAGTTGGACCAAGAGGAAACATCCCTGCAAAGCTCTGAGGAGATACATCCTCCTGAAGTGGCTCTTCCCCCTGAGGAGGGGTTGCCTGCCCTAGAAGAGCTGGCTGCTCTTCTTGAGGGGGCTAATACAGTTGTGGTGACAACTTCTGCCCCAGAAGCTTCGCTGGTCCCCTGGGCCAGAACTGCAGCCAGGGCGAGGATGCCAGAGGCAGTGGAATCTCCACAAGAGGCCCATGGTGTCATGTGGTGTGTGGTCCATGGGAATAGTCTCCCTGCAGACACAGATGGTTGAGTTCACCTTCAGTTTCATGCTGGACAAACCTGGGTTCCAGAAAAGCAAGAAGGGAAAACAAGTACACTCTTCTTGCTTTCTGACTCCAGTTTTCCACCCCCGTACCTTAAAGACAATATGTTGTACCCCAAATGTGTTAACAGGGACAAGGTCTTCATAAAAAGTCTCCAGTGGGAGTAGAATATCAGGAAAAAGACCACATCTGTGTTAATTAATGGCAGAAAGTCTGGACAATTGATTCCGTGGTGCTGCTGACAGGTGAACTCTGGTCCTCTCCACACCTGCCTATGGGCCGTGCAGACTGGTGAGGTGGCAGATGTTAGCCTAAGACCCCTAGCAGTGCCTGCTGCTTCGTGGGTTGAGATATAGACTCTTACATTTAAAAATGAAAAAACATTTCACAAATTACCATAAATTATAGTTAATATGTAGAAAAACGTATTCATACTACCATTCTAAAATAGAAATGACTTCAGCAGCTCTTTTAAGTGGGAATTTCTTCAGCTGAACGTTGTGAAGGAGTTGAGAAAACAAACAGTAGTTTGTTCCTGTTCTCAATTTCCCTGATCCAGTACTGACTACTTTAGGAGCTGCTTCATTCTAATTGTAATTTCATAAAATGTAAAGTCTTTTAAGGCAAAGAAAGGTTGTTAAGTCTCTCCCTTCCCAAAACACATGATTTTCAATATTCAAAACAATACTTTTCAAGGTTCTCTTAACAATCTGCGATTTCTATGGTTTGACTCCAGGATAAAGACACGAGGTGGCCAAGAGCGGTGGCTCACACCTGTAATCCCAGTACTTTGGGAGGCCGAGGCGGGCAGATCACAAGGTCAAGAGATTGAGACCATCCTGGCCAACATGGTGAAACCCCATCTCTACTAAAACTACAAATATTAGCTGGGCACTGGGGCGTGTGCCTGTAGTCCCAGCTACTTGGAAGGCTGAGGCATGAGAATCGCTTCTACCCGGGAGGCGGAGGTTGTAGTGAGCCAAGATGGCGCCACTACACTCCAGTCCTGACCTCAGGTGATCTACCCATCTGGGCTGTAGCCACCACCCCCAGTCTACTGCCTAAATTTTTAAAAATTTATTATACTTTAAGTTCTGGGGTACATGTGCAGATCATGCAGGTTTGTTACATAGGTATACACGTGCCATGGTGGTGGTTTGCTGCATCCATCGCCCTGTCATCTACATTGGGTATTTCTCCTAATGCTATCCCTCGCCAATCCTTCCACCCCCTGCTATTCCTCCCCTCCCCACCCACCCCCCAAGCCCTGGTGTTTGATGTTCCCATCCCTGTGTCCATGTGCTCTCATTGTTCAACACCCACTTATGAGTGAGAACGTGCGGCGTTTGGTTTTCTGTTCTTGTGTCAGTTTGCTGAGAATGATGGTTTCCAGTTTCATCCATGTCCCTGCAGCCATCAACTCATCCTTTTTTATGGCTGCATAGTATTCCATGGTCTATATGTGCCACATTTTCTTTATCCATCCTATCATCGATGGGCATTTGGGTTGCTTCCAATATTTGCTATTGTGAACAGTGCCACAATAAGCATACATGTGCATGTGTCTTTATAATAGAATGATTTATAATCATTTGGGTATGTACCTAGTAATAGGATTGCTGGGTCAAATGGTATTTCTATTTCTAGGTCCTTGAGGAATTTCCACACTGTCTTCCACAATGGTTTAATTAATTTACACTCCCACCAACAGTATAAAGCATTCCTATTCTCCATATCCTCTCCAGCATCTGTTGTCTCCTGATTTTTTCTTTTTTTTTGAGATGGAGTCTCACTCTGTGGCCCAGGCTGGAATGCAGTGGCACAATCTTGGCTCACTGCAACCTCTGCCTCCCGCGTCCAGCTTCAAGCAATTCTCCTACCTCAGCCTCCCAAGTAGCTGGGATTACAGGTGCCTGCCACGATGCCTGGCTAATTTCTGTATTTTTAGTAGAGATGGGGTTTCACCATCTTGGCCAGGCTGAGTCTTGAACTCCTGACCTCGTGATCCACCCACCTCGGCCTCCCAAAGTGCTGAGATTACAGGCTTGAGCCACTATGCCCGGCCTACCATGCTGTTTTGATTACAGTAGCCTTGTAATATAGTTTGAAGTTAGGTAGCATGCCTCCCGTTTGTTTTTTGTTTGTTTGTTTGTTTGCTTAGGACTGTCTTGGCTATGCAGGCTCTTTTTTGGTTCCATATGAAGTTTAAGGTGGTTTTTTCCAATTCTATGAAGAAAGTCATTGGTAGCTTGATGGGGATAGCATTGAATCTATAAATTAATTTGGGCAGTATGGCCATTTTCACAATATTAATTCTTCCTAACCATGAGCACGGAATGTTTCTCCATCTGTTTGTGTCCTCTCTTATTTCCTTGAGCAGTGGTTTGTAGTTCTCCTTGAAGAGATCCTTCACATCCCTTGTTAGTTGTATTCCTAGGTATTTTATTCTCTTTGTAGCAAATTGTGAATGGGAGTTCACTCATGATTTGCCTCTCTGTTTGTCTATTATTGGTGTTTAGGAATGCTTGCAATTTTTGCACATTGTATTGTTTTGCACATTTTGTATCCTAAGACTTTGCTGAAGTTGCTTATCAGCTTAAGGAGATTTTGGGCTGAGACAATGGGGTTTTCTAAATATACAATCATGTCATCTACAAACAGGAACAATTTGACATGCTCTCTTCCTATCTGAATACACTGTATTTCTTTCTCTTGCCTGATGGCCCTGGCCAGGACTTCCAATACCATATTGAATAGGAGTGGTAAGAGAGGGCATCCTTGTCTTGTGCCAGTTTTCCAAGGGAATGCTTCCAATTTTTGCCCATTCAGTATGATATTGGCTGTGGGTTTGTCATAAATAGCTCTTATTATTTTGAGATATGATCCGTCGATACCTAGTTTATTGAGAGTTTTTAGCATAAATAATTTCAAAGGTTGTCTTGGGTCATTAATTCCATTTAGTATCTTAAATGTTAATTAGAAGAATTGGTATCACTTTTTAGATTTTTCGCATTATCTTCCTCAGGAAGTTTGTGCCATGTTATAATTTAGTTTAGTTCTTTTATAGTATAATTGTTTACTAGTTTAAAACTGTACCCTAAGTGACCAAATAAGATATCTGGCAAACAAAGAATTTGAGAGTGTTATTATGTAAATACTTTTGCTGACCTTTTCTTCTTTATAAAACTATGTGTAGCCAGGCACTACACATAGTAGCTACAGGCATGGTTTGTGCCTTAATCCCAACTACTCAGGAGGGTGAGGTGGGAGGACTGCTTGAGTCCAGGAGTTCAAGGCTACAGTGAGCTATGATCACACCACTGCACTCTAGCCTGGGCAACAGAGTGAGACCCTATCTCTAAAAATAAAATAACAAAACAAACTATGTGCAGCTTAACTTCTATAAATATATGTCTTTCTTAAGACTGTTAATATAAGCATGTGTTTAATACTATGGCCTATATATAGAATTTAATATTTTTCACCAGGTTACCTATGGCATAGTCAGTGCTGTATTTGGGGTAAATGTAATATTTAGTTTATACTTTGTCTTACATGAAGTAAAAACTAAAAGTATGTTATAAATATTTGTCTAAGTAAGAAAACTAGGGTCGGACGCAGTGGCCCACACCTGTAATCCCAGCACTTTGGGAGGCCGAGGTGGGTGGATCACCTGAGGTCAGGAGTTCGAGACCAGCCCAACCAACACGGTGAAACCCTGTCTCTACTAAAAATACAAAAATTAGCTGGGTGTGGTGGCAGGCATCTGTAATCCCAGCTACTCGGGAGCCTGAGGTAGGAGACTCCCTTGAACCTGGGAGGCAGAGGTTGCAATGAGCCAAGATCGTGCCATTGCACTCCAGCCTGGGTGACAAAAGCAAAACTCCATCTCAAAAAAAGAGAGAGAAAACTAGGCTTGGTGTGGTGGCTCACACCTGTAATCCCAGCACTTTGGGAAGCTGAGGTGGGTGGATCACTTGAGGCCAGGAGTTTGAGACCAGCCTGGCCAACATGGTGAAATCCTACCTCTATTAAAAATACGAAAAATTAGCCCAGTGTGATGGTGTGCACCTGTAATCCCAGCTACCTGGGAGGCTATGGCAGGGAGGCAGCGGTTGCAGTGAGCCGAGATCTCGCCACTGCACTTCAAGATAGGCGACAGAGCACAATTCTGTCTCAAAAAAAAAAAGAAAGAAAACTAATATATCAAAATAAAATAATTTCTAGTTAGTTTGATTCACTCACTTATTCCTTCAATAATTGTTATTGAATTATATATTACTACTGCTTTTTAGTACATACCTTCTACAATTTTTAAACTGAAGAGTTAAATACTTCATTTGATCAGGGTTCTTTAAACTCATTTTCATTTGCATTGTTTTATAACTATAGTTATTATTCATGTATTAGCACTCTGAGCCTACTGTAATGATGTGTACCTTAACAAATAACTATTTCTAATGGTTGGCAGTGAACTCAGTTGTTCTTGAATTTAGAGCTTAAAATATGGGAGTAATTTGCTGCTATATTTCCTTTGAGAGATAATGGAGGAAAAACAGAATCTAATAACAATCACAGATTTTAGGGAAAGCACTGAAAAACCATATGATCAATTCTAGCTTCTTATGTAAACATGGAGAGATGGCCAGCTGAAGACCTGTCATGCTCTAAGAAGTTACGGAGAATTTGCATTTTTAGAACTGTGAGCAAAATAAGAACTACTGCCATGTTTATGCTTTATGAATTTAGCTGTATTTTACTCACACAATTCATGGAAAAAATGCATCTTTTAACTCAGTGTTTTTCCAATTCAACTTTTAAAATACAGGATGTGGGGCGGCCTTGGTGGCTCATGCCTGTAATCTCAGCACTTGGGGAGGCCAAGGCAGATGGATCCTGAGGTCAAGAGATAGAGACCATCCTAGCCAACATGGTGAAACTCTGTCTCTACTAAAAATACAAATATTAGCTGGGTGTGGTGGCGTGCTTGTAGTCCCAGCTACTCAGGAGGCTAAGGCAGGAGAATCACTTGAACTTGGGAGATTGAGGTGGCAGTGAGTAGAGATTGCACCACTGCACTCAGCCTGGTAACAGAGCGAGACTCCATCTCAAACAAAACAAAACAAAACAAAAACAGGATGTGTTACTTACCAAGGAAAATTTATTTACAATGTTTAATTACTTGACAAAAATTTCAAGTGATTCCATCTGGCTTTGTGTCACCATTTCCCCACCCACCTTTTTTTAGAAACCAAAACCAAGAAGAACAAACATCAAAATGGACATGGAAATTAACAAATATATGGTTCAATTTCATCTCCTAAGTGTCTTTTTTTATTTTTCAATTTTTATTTTTATTTTTGAAACGGAGTCTCGCTCTGTTACCAGGCTGGAGTGCAGTGTCTCAATCTTGGCTCACTGCAACCTCTGCCTCCCGGGTTCAAGCAATTCTCCTGCTTCAGCTTCTAGAGCAGCTGGGACTACATACACGCACCACTACGTCCAGGTAATTTTTGTATTTTTAGTAGAGACAGGGTTTCACCATGTTGGCGAGGATGGTCTCAATCTCTTGACCTTGTGATCCACCCGCCTCAGCCTCTCAAAGTGCTGGGATTACAGGTATTTTTTTTTTTTTTTTGAGACAGGGCCTCCCTGTCACCCAGGCTGGAGTGTAGTGGCACAACCATGGCTCACTGCAGCCTCAACATCCCAGGCTCAGGTGATCCACCTTAGCCTCCCAAATACCTGGGATTACAGGCGTGAGCCACCGTGCCCCCTCTTATCTGCTAAGTGGGTTTAAAGAAATTCAGTTTCATGCCAATTTAAATAATGTATGGCCATCAAATTTATTTGATTTCTTTTAAAAAATGCAATCAGATAATTGTGTGCTTCTTTGATGAGGAGAGGAAAATTAATATAGCCAATCTACTCAATATTTTTAGCAGAAATTATCAGAGACTAAGGAAATGTTTAAGTTTTTCTAATGTTGGTTTTAATTACCTGATGTTTTCAGTTTTCATTCTTGTGTCTTTTTTCATTTTCAATGTTTCAAATACAGTTTGTATTTAAAGATTTTAAAGTTACAAAACTGTAAGCAAAGTGGATTATTTCCTGGGATGATGTTAAAATTATACAACAAAATGTATGAAACTTTGTCAATTTGTAATATTTACAAATAAATGTGTGTGTGTGTGCATGTACACAAAATTCAATGAAATAGATATGAAACAAGTTTTCTTTTTTTTTTTTTGAGGCAGTTTTGCTCTATTGCCCATGCTGGAGTGCAATGGCACAATCTCAGCTCACTGCAACCTCTGCCTCCTGGGTTCAAGTGATTTTCCTGCCTCAGCCTCCCAAGTAGCTGGAACTACAGGCACCTGCCAGCACGCCCAGCTAATTTTTGTATTTTTAGTAGAGATGGGGTTTCACCATGTTGACCAGGCTGGTCTTGAACTCCTGACCTCAGGTTATCCGCCTGCCTTGGGCTCCCAAAGTGCTGGGATTACAGGCGTGAGTCACCTCGCCCGGCCAAAAGTTTTCAAAATATAGTTATCTGTACCCATACATTCTCCAGTGTGTCCACAGGACATCTTATGACTTGGGCAAGCTGCTAAAAATCCAAGGGTACAGCATTTGTATGTCTATAGGATTGCTCACATCTGCCTCCCAAAAAAATTTAAGAGGATTCCTTGAGGCCAGGCACAGTGGCTCACATCTGTAATCCCAGTACTTTGAGAGTCTGAGGCCAGAGGGCTGCTTGAGGCCAGGAGTTCAAGACCAGCCTGGACAACATAGGGAGAACTGTCGCTACAAAAAAATAAATTAGCCAGGCTTGGTGGCTCATCTCTGTGGTCCCAGCTACTGGTGAGGTGGAAGTAGGACCGCTTGGTCCCAGGAGATCGAGACTGCAGTGAGCTGAGACCAGGCCACCTGCATTCCAGCCTGGGCAACAAAGACCCTGTGTCAATAAATAAATAAATAATAAAAGTAGTTTAAACTCTAAATACATCTTTTTTTTTTTTAAAGAGGACTTCTTCTTAAGGACTTCATGCTTGATCTCCACTTCCCTTTTTCAGGGTCCACACATCATCCTTTTAACAGTCTCTTTTGCCAAGGATAAACAGTAAGTACACAGTCTTCCGTTTGGATAGCCAGGGGGACACTTTTTGGTCTGCAGGATTTTGCATCTGACCTGCTCTTGGTCAGCAATCTCATCACAAAGTTGCCGAGCCTCCCCGGAATGCACAGCCAGACAGAGCTCCGTGCAAAAACTAGAGAAGCTGGCAGAGGAAGACCCACAGTGCCACAAATAATCTTTTCTTTCTTTTCTTTTCTTTCTTCCTTTCTCTTTCTTGCTTTCTTTCTCGCTCTCTTTCTTTCTCTCTCCCTTCTTTTTTTTCCTACATGGCAAGATCTCGTCATGACCGAAATAATCTGCCCTGACTTCTGTTTCCACGCTGCTTCTGCCAGGGTCATGCCCTCGGCGTGGTTTTTTTGTTGTTGTTGTTTTTCCTTTATAATTATCCAGGCCCTTCCCAGCTCTGGTCCCCTCAGCCGTTCCCTGACAGTTCCTTCTGCTGGTGAAAACACACACGGCGCCGGCCTGACCAGGTGTAAGTCAGGGCTCGCCACTGTGTATCAGGCAGTGACTGAACGTGTTTGGGACTCAGTTTCCTCAATGTAACCTGGAGGTTAATACCGGCCTTCTGCGCCCCAAATGCACGTGTTTGTTCCGGCCACGGGGCCCAAGTGTAGACTGTTTACGCGTCGGCCATCCCCACGCGTAACTGGACGGTCAGCCAATTAAAGGCGAACCAAGCCCGGTCTATCTCCGGACTCCTTTTCTCAGCCTCGGGCTGGACAAGCAGCTGGCCTGGGCCCGGTTCTACCTTTTCACATGCGGGGCGCCGGCCCGTTTGCTCGTCTGTGTAAGAGAGCGTGAGATCACCGGGGTGCTCCCGCCCCGGCGGGGCCTTTGGTGTCCTGGGTCCCTAAAGACCACGCCGCTCCACCGCCAGAGAACGCGCGAACCCCAGCCGCGCCCAACGGCTGCTGTCGGTTACCGGGCCACCTGCTGCTGCAATTCTGATTGGTTCCTTCCTCCGAGCGGCTGTAACCAATCGACAACGAGGCCTCGCGAGACCCCGCCGCGCCCTGCAGGAGCCAGCCGCGAACTCGCAGGCAAGAGGGTGGGTGGTTTGCCCTGCGTGGGGGTCGCGGGCTGGGCCCATAAAAGAGGAAGTGCACTTAGACCAGACCCCGCTGGACACTGTTAGAAACTGCTTTGGCTGGGAGGCAAAGAGGTGTGTGACTGGAGAAGACTACTTTCTGGCCGTCAGTCTTGCCATCTTCACAAACAGGTTGGCGGCCCGAAAGAGTGTGAGGCAGAGGCGGGGAGTGGCAAGGGAGTGACTGTCTGGGGAACGAAGGAGTAAACGCGGTGATCGGGGCGCACGGAAATGGGAGTGGAGAAAGGCACGGAGAGAGCCCTAGGCAGGGCAGCCCCCGCGGAAAGGCGGTGGCTCCAGGGTTTCCTCACCCTAGTTGGAGCTGGCAGGCCCCGCCTCGCCCCGCAGGCCCCTCCCCTGGACCCCGCCCCCGAGACCTAAGCTGCGCCGCCGCCTGCGCGCAGCCGCACTACAGCGCCACAAGCCTTACCGCGCGCGCTTCGGACTGACTACGGTCCAAGCTTGTCCGACGCGCTCTCCGCCAGCCGACAGACAAAGCCGCACGCACTCTCGTGTTCTTCCTACGGCCCGGTGAGCCTGGCCCCAGCTCTGTGCCCCCCACACCTGTTCCGCGTGCGCTGCCCGCTCTTTCATTTCCCTTCTCTCCCACCCAAGTTTGTTCTCTTTTCTTTCTTTCTTTTTTTCTTTTTTTGAGACAGACTCGCTTTGTCGCCCAGGCTGGAGTGCAGCGGCACGATCTCGGCTCACTGCAGCCTCCACCTCCCAGGTGCAAGCGATCAGCCTGCTGAGTAGCTGGGATTACAGGTGCCCGCCACCACGCCTGGCTAATTTTTGTGTTTTATGGAGACGAGGTTTCGCCATATTGCCCAGACTGGTCTCGATCTCCTGAGCTCAAGCGGTCCACCCGCCTCGGCCTCACAAAGTGCTAGGATTATAGGTGTGAGCCACGGCGTCCGGCCTATGCTAATCCTTTATGTCCTTGGTTCTTTATCGCTCTTCTCTCACTCTTTTTCTTACTCCCTTTTGTTCTTTCCCTCTCCCGTTCAGTTAGCTGTCGTTTGAGCCTCCACTTTTCCACTCCCTCCTTTCCACCATGATGCCCAGCCCTGCCTTGGATGGGGACCGTCAGCGACGACCAGAATGACCTCTCCCTCACCAGGCGGCTCCAGGCTGTGTTCCTGCACCGCCTTTCCCAGGGCTTGGGGGCTTTCTCTGGTGGGCTTTGTGCTGCTTGATCTGGCCTCTCCAGGGCCAGCTCCCAACCCCTCCAGTCTCCTCACAGCCCGCCTAGGCCCTAGCCAGTTAGTTCCCAGAGAGTCTCTGTCCCATCGTGACCCCCTCACAACTCTCCCACTCACCAAAGTCTGATGACTATGCTGTGGGGTGCTTATCTAGAGTACTGCGTGTTAACAGAAGCAGAAGCCTGGACAAGAGCCAATTTGTGATATTAAGCAAATGGGGTGGGGGGTGGGGAATGTACTTAGGTTCATTTTCCGCCCCCTTTCCATTTCCGCCCCCTGTTCCCCTTTCCAGTGTGTGCACTTAATCAGTCCCTGGGTGAGATGGGCCCTGTCCCCACCCCCTTCCAAAGCATGAACTGGGTGGGCTTGTGTGTCTTGGAGCAGGTGGCCCTTTCTAAACTCCCCTCCTTTGTTTACCCACAGGACACATAGTATGACCATTAGGTGTTTCGTCTCCCAGCCATTTTCTATGGAAAACCAAGGGGATCGGGCCATGATAGCCACTGGCAGCTTTGAAGAACGGGACACCTTTAGAGAAGCTTGATCTTGGAGGCCTCACCCGGAGACCTTATAAAGCCGGGTAAGAGTCCAGTCCAAGGAAGAGGTCTCTTGCTGCCTCCTAGCCCTGTGGTGTAGGAGCAGGAGTCAGCAGGACATTAACAAAAATAATTACCACCCCCACCCACCCACACACACACAGTGAAGTGGCTCTTCCAGTTCACAGAGCACTCTCACACCTCCCGCTCTCATTCTGGCCCTTCAGCCAACTGGGACAAGCCACGGATGTTGGTCCCCATTTTATAAAAGAGAAAACTGAGGCCCACGTGGAACAGTGATTGGCCCCAGGTCATTCTGGGAGCCAGCAGCAGAGCTAGGACAGGAACCTATTGTGGTAACTTCATATTTTTGGTGCTAGCTTTTGACTGTCCCTGAGACCGAGATTAGTAATCAGCCTTTTGCGGCTCTGAAACTGGTTATTTGCTGGGGACTGTAAAATATTATTTCTAGGCCTGCGTTTTAATTGCTGTTAGTAGGCCCCTTTACCCACCCTCTGAAGGACCTGACTTGACAAGCCCAAGGCAACAGTCAGAATGGCAGCTGAACCTCTGTGCACCTGAGTTTGGGCAACAGCTGGGTCTTATTCTTCTCTGGCCCTCACAACACACTGCAGCCCAGCTCAGGGTCAGGAATGTGATAGACTCATTCATCGTATCTCTGGTGCCCAGAGAAGGGATACCATTTGCCTGAGCCGTCTCAGGACTGTTTAATCAGCTCGAGAGAACTTTCCTTGTGAAAGGCCCTGCCTGTGCCTGAGGCTGAGAAAACAGCAGGAAAGAAATGAGCTGGACAGCAGTGCAAAGCAAACACCACCAGCTTTGGAGCCTGTAGTTGTCGCACTTACTCATCTCTCTTGGAAGTAAGGGCAGCCACCTTGCAGGGCTGCTCTGAGGAGCTAATACAGGGCCCTGGGCATTGGGGTGGAGAGAATTGTGGAACACCTCCTTGGGAAAGGGGGTGTCAGGGCAGGGAACCTGGGGAGTCTGGGAGCACTTTCATCAACCCACTCTGTTATTTGCCCACTAGTCTTTACTGAGCCTCGTGGGCAAGCTGGAGGGAAACAGGAATAAGGTCAGGCCCTGTTCTGTAGGAGGTCCCAGTGTAGTTGCTATGGTATCTTTG
Source organism: Cacajao melanocephalus (assembly GCA_963573385.1). Lineage (NCBI taxonomy): Eukaryota > Metazoa > Chordata > Mammalia > Primates > Pitheciidae > Cacajao > Cacajao melanocephalus. The sequence continues at coordinate 26,859 of CAUYLG010042463.1, forward strand.
TTTCCCTGGTTGCCCCAGCCGCCTGGAGTGAGAAGCTCAGGAGGAAGCTGGGTGAGCTTTTTATTTCCGTGGATCTCTGTGTTCACAGCTGACTCCCTTCCCCAGCCAGCTCTTTCACCTGAGCCCCAGCAACAAGGGCAGTCAGGTGGGACTCAAAGCAGCTGCTCCAATGAAGTCAAAGAAGTAAGCTCGAGGGAGGAAGCAGGTCACCCTCCCCCGCTAGGGTGCTGAGCTCACTTCCTCCTGTGGCAGTGGAGAAGGGTGTGGTTCCAACTCAGAACAAAATGGGGCTTTTGGTTTCCCTTATCCTCTACACAGCTCTGACGTGTACCCCTCATCCCTGCTGCTTTTGTGGTGTAAGTGTGGATCCCCTATGTTGGAGAAAAGGAAACTGGGCCAAACAAAATGGAGAGCTGTTTTCTCTGCATCACATGTTAGGCCAGGAAGAGTAAACTCTAGTGCCCCAAAGTTTACTCTTAGCCCCAAAAATCACCCAACTAAGTGTTATCTAAGAAGTCCCTTTTTCTTTCTTTTTTTTTTTTTTTTTTTGAGACAAGATCTTACAGGCTGGAACATAGTGGCACAATCACAGCTCACTACAGCCTCAACCTCCTGGGCTGAAGCAATCCTCCCAAGTAGCTGGGACTATAGGCATGCACCACCATGTCCAGCTATCTTATTTATATTTTTTAGACAGGGCCTCACTGTTGCCCTGGCTGGTCTTGAACTGCTGGGTTCAAGTAGTCCTCCCACCTTGGCATCCCAAAGTGCTAGGATTACGGACATTAGTTATGTGTCCAACCCAAGAAGTCTTTTTTTTTTTTTTTTTGAGATGGAATCTCGCTTTGTTGTCCAGGCTGGAGTGCAGTGGCACGATCTCGGCTCACTGCAACCTCCACCTCCTGAGTTAAGACAGTTCTCTTGCCACAGCCTCCCAAGTAGCTGGGACTATGGGCGCACACTGCCACGCCCGGCTAATTATTTTATTTTATTTTTTTGAGACAGAGTCTCGCTCTTTCACCAGGCTGGGGTACAGTGGCGCGATCCCAGCTCACTGCAACTTCCGTTTTCCGGTTTCAGGCAATTCTCCTGCCTCAGCCTCCCGAGTAGCTGGGGCGACAGGCACTCACCAACATGCGCAGCTAATTTTTTGTACTTTCAGTAGAAATGGGGTTTTACCATGTTGCCCAGGCGGGTCAAGAACTCCTGAGCTCAGGCAATCTGCCCACCTCAGCCTCCCAAAGTGCTGGGATTACAGGCGTGAGCCACCACACCCAGCCCAAGAAGTCTTTTCTGATCACCCACTCTTCTTTCTCTCCCGATGGCATTAGTTGTTCCCTCCTTTGCATTTTGGGAGTATGTCCTGTAATCCCCAAATGCAGCTTGAATCATCTTCCCACCCACCCCCTGTGCCTAACAGTAAGCCTCCTCCAGGGTAGATATTGTCTCCTGCATTCAGTGAACCACTGCCCAGCAAAGCAGTCTTGCTAAAAGAATGACTCTAGCGATCCTACCCTATGTGGGAACTGGAGGAGAAAATTAGACTGATGGTCTGGGAAAGGGTTGAATTAGTCATCTTGTACCTACCTTTTCTTCTTCTTTTTTTTTTGAGATGGAGTCTTGCTCTGTCACCCAGGGTAGCGTGCAGTGTTGCAATTTTGGCTCACTGCAACCTCTGCCTCTTGGGTTCAAGCAATTCTCTTGCCTCAGCCTCCTAAGTAGCTGGCATTACAGGCACTTGCCCCCACACCCAGCTCATTTTTGTGTTTTTAGTAGAGATGGGGTTTTTGCCATGTTGGCCAGCCTGGCCTTTAACTCCTGACCTCGTGAACCACCTGCCTCAGCTTCCCAAAGTGCTGGGATTACAGGCATGAGCCACTGCGCCCGGCCCCTTCCTTTTCTTCTTCTTTTTTTTTTTTTTTTAAGACAGGGTTTCACCATGTTGGCCAGGCTGTTCTTGAACTCCTGACCTCAAGTGATCTGCCTGCCTTGGCATCCCAAAGTGCTGAGATTACAGGCTTGAGCCACCACGCCCAGCCCCTTTTCTTCTTGACTTAAATTCCATACCCATGGAAACCATTCCCGCTTAGACATCCAGAATATAACACAGTGGGTCTGTGCCTGTCAGGTCTTCGTGTGGCTGAAACCTTTCTCCGCTTCTGTCAGCTCTCCAGATGGATCACAGAAGCAGGAATGTGGGTATCATCAGTGAAATCTCTGCATCCAGCAAACAGATGGTCCAGTGGCTGTTTATGAGGCAGCGCTAGGAGAGCTGTGATCCAGACTCTCCTTGTAGTGAAAGGGAGGGAGCCCTTCATGAAGTATGGACTGCTTGAGCAGTAATTGCTTCACCAGTGCCTAATTGAGTACCTCTTGAGCTCACATCTCTTTTCCCTATTGAGGCCACTTGGAGGCTTACTGAGGGACTTGGTGCTTATTAGGGAAGGTGGGGTTGGGAATGGTGAGCAGGGAGGGCCTGAGGACATTGTGGCTGATGGGGCTTTTCTCCTTTTGGCTTAGATTCCGGCAGAGTTCCTCTGTCTCGTCTTGTTGCTGATTAAAGCTGCCTCTGTCTCCAGTTTTTCTCCATCTCCTGGGAGGTAGCAGGAAATCAGCATCATGGTTGGGTTCAAGGCCACAGATGTGCCCCCTACTGCCACTGTGAAGTTTCTTGGGGCTGGCACAGCTGCCTGCATCGCAGATCTCATCACCTTTCCTCTGGATACTGCTAAAGTCCGGCTACAGGTGAGGAGATGAAGCCTGGGGGTCTTGATGGTATCTATTTTGTTCTCTCCTTAAAGAGCAGTGGGGTGTTTGGAGCATCGGGGTGGCTGGAGGTGGGAAGGACAGCCTACCTATCCCTGTAGCTACCATCTTGGCCTTGCAGATCCAAGGAGAAAGTCAGGGGCCAGTGCGTGCTACAGCCAGTGCCCAGTACCGTGGCGTGCTGGGTACCATTCTGACCATGGTACGTACCGAAGGCCCCCGAAGCCTCTACAATGGGCTGGTTGCCGGCCTGCAGCGCCAAATGAGCTTTGCCTCTGTCCGCATCGGCCTCTATGACTCTGTCAAACAGTTCTACACCAAGGGCTCTGAACGTGAGTATGGTGCTAGGCCATAGGCCCCTTGGCCCTCTTTTCTCAGTGATGATTGATCTTAGTTCATTCAGCCATATAGGTTCTTTAGGCCCCCATGATCCCTAGGAAGAGCAGAGGAACAGAGAACTGGAAGGGGCCCTGGTTCTCCACATAGTTCCTGAGCACCAGGGCTATGCCAGGCTCTGAGCAAGGCATCATCCCATAACAGTCCTCACCATCACCTTGGTAGCAGGCAGTATCATCCCAGTGTTATAGATGAAGAAACGGAGGCAGGAAGGCAGTGGGTAGAGGGGCACTTGGCCAAGGGCACACAGTAGAGAGCCAGAAAACAGGACACTTGCCTCCAAGGCCAGCATTCTTCCCTTTCACCTCCTTAATATGCCAGGCCAACCCTCCGTTTTGCACATGAAGAACAGCCCAGAACAAAAGGCTGTCTTTCCCACGATCACATGGCAGGAAGAAATAAAACTGACGTGAGATCCCACGTCTTAAGAGTCCCAGTCCGTAGAAAGCCACTTCTCTTTGAGCCTTGGTTTTCACATTTGTCAGATGGAAATGGTTGTGATTTCTCATGGTTGTGATTTCTCAGGGCTGATGAGCAGGTAAATGAAAATGTTTTATGAAAGAAAGCACTAAGTTTCATTTTGGTCTTACTCCTTGCTACGTCCCTAGCAAGGAATAGACATTCATAGGGATATTTTGTTTGATGCAAGGAGTTCTTAGAGCAAGAGCTTGTAGAAGGCCAAAAGCTTCTGGATTCTATTCCCAAAAGCAGGAGATGACAGTGACAGGGTGGTTTTGAGGAGAGATGAGGTAGAAAACGAGTGCAAGCCCGCTGGCCGCTGACCCCATGGTTCCCCTACAGATGCCAGCATTGGGAGCCGCCTCCTAGCAGGCAGCACCACAGGTGCCCTGGCTGTGGCCGTGGCCCAGCCCACCGATGTGGTAAAGGTCCGGTTCCAAGCTCAGGCCCGGGCTGGAGGTGGTCGGAGATACCAAAGTACTGTTGATGCCTACAAGACCATTGCCCGAGAGGAAGGGTTCCGGGGCCTTTGGAAAGGTGTGTACCAGTTGTTTTTCCTTCCCCTTTTCCTATTCCCCGATTCCCTGGTCTCACACAGGATCTCCCCCCTCCTACAGGGACCTCTCCCAATGTTGCTCGTAATGCCATTGTCAACTGTGCTGAGCTGGTGACCTATGACCTCATCAAGGACACCCTTCTGAAAGCCAACCTCATGACAGGTGAGTCATAAGGTAGATGGTGCTGGGTCTGACCCTTCCCCATGCCAGGAGCAGGTATGGGGGGTCTCGTTGACAGCAGAAAACCACATCTTTTCATCCTACCTGCCCTTTGCAGGGAGAGTAAGATTATATGCCATATTGAAGCCAAGTGGGATGAAGCTCCCACTTTGCACATTGAGGAACTGAGGCTAGATTGGCAAAATGACTCTTTCAGGTCCTCAAAAGAGGTCTCAGTGGAGTCCCTGTCTCTTTGTTTTTTGAGAAAGAATCTTACTCTGTCACCCAAGCTGGAGTGCAGTAGTGCAATCTCGGCTCATTGCAACTTCTCCTCTTGGATTCAAGTGATTCTTGTGCCTCAGCATCCTGAGTAGCTAGGATTACAGGTGTGGTGATGCATGACCACACCTGGCTAATTTTTTTTTTTTTTTTTTTTTTTGGTAAAGATGGAGTTTCACCACGTTAGCCAGGCTGGTCTCGAACTCCTGGCATCAAGTGATCCACCTGCCGTGGCCTCCCAAAGTGCTGGGATTATAGGTGTGAGCAACTGTGCCCGGCCCTCTTGTTTTTTAAGATAGGGTCTTGCTCTGTTGCCCAGGCTGGCATGCAGTGGTGTGATTAATGGCTCATTGTAGCCTCGACCTCCCTGGCTCAAGCAGTCCTCCCACCTCAGCCTGCTGAGTAGCTGGGACCATAGGCATGCACCACCATGCCTGGCTAATTTTTGTATTTTGTAGAGATGGGGTTTGGCCATGTTGCCCAGTCCAGTCTTGAATTCCTGGGCTCAAGTGATCCACCCACCTCGGCCTCCAAAAGTCCTGGATTACAGGTGTGAGCCATTGTGCCCAGTCTCTTTAAAATCATGAAAACTCAGCTACTTAATTCTCCTCCCTTCTGGAATGATGGATGAGGAATCTTGACTGCTTTGCCTGCTCCTCCTTGGCAGATGACCTCCCGTGCCACTTCACGTCTGCCTTTGGGGCAGGCTTCTGTACCACTGTCATCGCCTCCCCTGTAGACGTGGTCAAGACGAGATACATGAACTCTGCCCTGGGCCAGTACAGCAGCGCTGGCCACTGTGCCCTTACCATGCTCCAGAAGGAGGGGCCCCGAGCCTTCTACAAAGGGTAAGCCTCTGATCCTCCCCACCCAGTCCAGGCCTCTTGGCTATGCATGTCTATCACAGGTGGTAAAGAACCACCTAGAAGTGAGTAGCAACCAAGTGTCAGGTTATTTCCGATTCTGGTCCTGGCATTTCACTTATCCCTTTAATTCCTTCCTCCTAGAGTTGCTACCATCGCTATTTTTTAGGTGTTAAAATGGAGACTCGGTATTCATGCTCATAGCCAGGCAGCTGTGAGCTCAATTCATTGAGTCTTCCCAGCCTCCTTTGGGACAGACACTGGGTTGGATTGGATACCAGGCCCAGTGAGGGAAGTGGGAGGTGAAGGTGCCTCCCTGACCCGTGTTTTTTCTCCTCTAGGTTCATGCCCTCCTTTCTCCGCTTGGGTTCCTGGAACGTCGTGATGTTCGTCACCTATGAGCAGCTGAAACGGGCCCTCATGGCTGCCTGCACTTCCCGAGAGGCTCCCTTCTGAGCCCTTCCTGCTGCCAACAGGCTTTGGCTCCAGTTGGGCTAGGCGTTCCTTTTCTTCCTTCCCTCCCCTGCTTCCCTCTTTCTCTACCTCTTCCTTCCACTCCTTTACCCACCACCTTACCTCTTCCTTCCACTCCTTTACCCACCACCTTTCCTCTCTACATTCTCATCTCCCCATTGTCTCTGTGCTGGTGGAATTGACATTTGACAGTGTGGGAGGCCGGGTACCAGCCAGGATCCTAAGCCTCTAATCCCTTGGAAAGTTCAGCCAGAATCTTTGTCCTGCCCCCACAGCCCAACCTACTTGTCACCCATAAAGCAAGCTCAACCTTGGTGTCTCCTCCCTCTCTTGTAGCTGTTACCAGAGGTCTTGGTCCAGTGGCCCTTTTGGTACCTGGTGGGCAGGGGAGGACCCACCTTCTACCTCCAGCATCCAATCTGAAGCCCTTGGAGGTCATCTAGTCCATTTGTTTCCAGACCCAGGCCCTGTGCTAACATGGGGAGTCCCAGAGCCACCCATGGCTTTGTTATCACCTCCCCTTTCTTTGCCAGGCCACTCTCAGAATATCTGGTACTCTAGTGCCTGCTCTTCCAACCCCAGGCCTGTTTATCAGCACAATGAGAGTGCTCCTGTCTGCCCTGCATCTCCTGCAGTTCTAGAGGAACATGAGATTCTTAGATCCTGTCAATTTTATTCCATTTTACAAATGGAAGACCCACCCTCGCCCAAAGGCCCAGACCTTGTGAGAGCAAGTCAGGCTTCTTCCACCCTCCCCAGGCACACCCATAAAGGAGGGGTTACTGAACTGGGTGCGACAGGCCCTGACTCTGCAGAAGTTGGGTTGAGGTTGCAGGGCAAACATCCAGTCTCCGCCTGAGGATGCTTTCCATTGTGGTTTTTTGTTTTAGACAGCGTCTCACTTGCTGTCACCCAGGCTGGAATGCCGTGGTGCAATCTAGGCGCACTGCAACCTCCCTCTCCGAGGTTCAGGCAATTCTGCCTCAGCCTCCCGAGTAGCTGGGACTACAGGCACACACCACCGCACTTGGCTTATTTTTGTATTTTAGTAGAGACAGGGTTTCGCCATGTTGTCAAGGCTGGTCTCAAACTCCTGACCTCAAGCAATCCGCCTGCCTCCACCTCCCAAAGTGCTGAGATTACAGGCGTAAGCCACTGCGCCCAACCAGGACACTTTCCATTTGGAGTCTCACCCCCACCCCCACCGCCAGTGATCCAAGGAGGCCACAAGAAGCCAGGACTTTGGCTGAACAGGGGCCTCAGCTTCTCTATCCCTGTTCTTATCACCTTCCCTCAGAGGCAGGTGGGCAGGGCCACTGCAACTTCAAGGAGTGGAGACTGAGGTCCCAGAATCACAAAGGCATCTCCTGTAGGGCTGGGCCCTTAGATCTGTCACTTAGGTCCAGTTTGTAGGTGTCTGAAGAAACAGGCCTGACTCAGGTGATACAGGCAAGAACACCCAGAAAGTCCGCTGAACTGGGACCGGGACCCAGTCCTCCTTCCCCTTCTGGACTCCCCCAGAGACCAATGCTGGGATCCTTGGGGAAGCCTGTTTGACAGTTGTGGAGCCAGTCCCCGAGGACACGACCACCCTCCCCCATTCCACAGCCTCAAGCAGCTGGCACCACTGCTCCTTCCTCTTCGTATTAGGCCAGTGATCAGAGCCAGAGGCTAGACCCTTCAGTGCTCGGGTTGAGGGCTAGGGTGCTAAACTGGTTCCTGGAGAAGGAATGAGGGCCCAGAATTCTTCAGCTTCCTTCTTAGTTTTTGACAAATTGAGCTGAGGCTACATAGTCCCTGGGAGGGACAGGGTTGAGTGCTATAAGGCAGCAAACCAGGGCAAGGGTGACAGCCCAGCCAGGCTGCAGGGGGTGGCATATACGGAGGACCTGGCCATTGCATTATGTACCTTTTCATACTAATCCTGTGAAGCAGGCTGTTTGCTCTGCTCTGGACTGGAGGAAGGATGGGCAGTTTGCTAGGTGTGTATCAAAGCCAAACAGACTAGGTAGGGGTGAGCAAGCTGGTTCATGCAGCAGCCTTAATAGACCCTAGGCTACCCAACTTCATTGTGGTTCTGGGCGTGACCTTGGGACAATGAGCTAGGAACAGTGCTAAGAACCACTGGGAAACATACCAGTGGGCCTCAGTTGGTCCGATCACAGATCACTTCTCTTTGGTCCCCAACCCTTTAATCCTATTAAGTAGGCATATGATAAGCCCTGCTTTGCCTACTTCAAGGTAGCACCGAAGATCACGGAGGTAATAGAAATCTCCTAAGGGACTTTCAGGCATGAGACCCAGGCTTCCTTCAGAGCCTTATAAGGAGTAGGCTTTCCTGCTGCCCTACAGGAGACCTGGAGTTAAGGAGTTTCACAGCCCTGGCCTGCCCTCCAGTTCAGGGCTTGCTCTCGGAACAGGGTAGCTCTCACCACCCCGCTCCACCTGGGTCCTGCCCTGGAGTATTTCATACTTCACCATCTGGTTTCCAAGAAAGGCCTGTGATGCTTTAAGAAATGGGCACAGGCTGGGCGTCATGGCTCATGGCTATAATCCCAGCACGTTGAGAGCCCAAGGTGGGAGGATCATGAGGTCAAGAGATCGAGACCATGGCCAACATGGTGAAACCCTATCTACTAAAAATACAAAAATTAGCCAGGCATGGTGTCATGTGCTTGTAGTCCCAGCTACTTGGGAGGCTGAGGCAGGAGAATCTCTTGAGCCCAGGAGGTGGAGGTTGCAATGAGCCTAGAGATTGTACCTCTGCATTCCAGCCTGGGTGATAAAGCAAGACTCCATCTCAAAAAAAGCAAAACAAATGGGCTCAAGAGAGGCTCAAAGGCATACAGCTAGCTGGTAGCACACCTGGGATCCAGAACAGGTGTGTCCAACTCCAAAGCCCACGTGCTTAAGATGGGGTCTCACCATGTTGGTCAGGCTGGTCTTGAACTCCCGACCTCAGGTGATCTGCCCACCGTGGCCTCCAAAGTGCTTGGATTACAGGCGTGAGCCACCGCGCCCAGCATTTTTTTGAGATGGAGTCTTGCTCTGTCCCTAGGCTGGAGTGCAGTGGCGCAATCTCCCACTGCAACCTCTGTCTCCTGGGTTCAAGCAAACCCCAGCCTCCCGAGTAGCTGGGATTATAGGCATACACCGCCATGCCTGGCTAATTTTTGTATTTTTAGTAGAGATGGGGTTTCACCATGTTACCCAGGCTGGTCTCGAACTCTGCCCGCCTCGGCCTCCCAAAGTGCTGGGATTATAGGCGTGTGCCACCTCAGCCAGCCCATGGTGATTTTTTAATGACAAAAATGCTACTGAACTCCTATTTAAGAAAAAAGCTTAAGCGGGTGAGCTTTGAATGGTGGAGTCCCAAGCAATCTGGAGAACATGGGCCTTTTCTGGCACCTCTGAAGGCATTCCACGGAATTGGCTACCTACTGTCCATAAGCCTGGACCTATCCTCACCCAAGCTCAGACTCTAGAGGGAACCTCCCTGGCACTTGTTGGCTCTGAGGAGGCAAGTGTGGTCTACACAGGCCTAGTTGGACCTGAAGGCTGGAACTCCAGACCATGAGGGCAGCAGTGCTGTTACCACTTCCTGAATCTAAGCAAGTTCACCAAGCACTTTCACATCAATGACCTCACTCATCACAACGTGCCTGTAAGGGGCATTATAGCTCTGCTTTGCTGACAAAGACGGGAGTGGAAACTGGTCCCAGGGCTGGGACCAGAACTTAGGTTTCCTACCTGCCAGATCACCCTGCCCAGGACCCATCTCACAGACCAGGGGATTGAAGCCAGAGAGGTAGAACCAATGCTGTTTCCAGTGCACACGTCTTTATGCTGCTTCTCTAGGCAGGGTGAGTCTGTAGGAAGCAAACTTCAAGGTTTTTGGGGGGGTTTTTTTGAGATAGAGTCTCACTCTTGCTGAAGTTGGAGGGCAATAGAGTGATCTCAGCTCACTGCAACTCTGCCTCCCAGGTTCAAGCAATTCTCCTGCCTCAACCTCTTGAGTATTGGGGATTATAGGGACCCATCATCACAACTGGCTAGTTTTTGCATTTAGTAGAGACAAGGTTTCACCATGTTGACTATGCTGGTCTCAAACTCCTGACCTCAAGTGATCCACCCACCTCGGCCTCCCAAAGTTCAGGGGTGAGCTACCACACCCGGCCACCTTCAAGGTTCTGATGACAGCTTTGGCATTGAGTTCTGAGTGACATGCAACAAATGTTTTCTTTTGTGCCTTAGTTTTTCTGTCTCTAACATGACCGTGTCATGCTCCAGAGACTGTCTCTTCTGTCATGAAAAGCCAGAGCAGAGCTATGGACCCTCAGAGGCCAAACAGCCCTGCCCCATTCTACCAAAGTGGAAGCACAGAGGATCTGAACTCTTACCTGCCCTTTCCCACAAAGCCAGGACAGGGACCCAGGCACTCAGCTCCTTGGGTCTCTCTCTTCCCTGTGCCCCACAGGAAGGGCTAACGTGAAGTTCCTCTCCAACGCACTCTCGTGGGTGTCACTGGAGGACAGGAAATAGATCTTTATTATGTCAGTTTAAGCCCTGCGCCATCCCACCCTGTGTCATCTGTGCAGCAGGCTCCTCTGCACACCCAGAGGCTGCGGGGGGCAGGGGCAGGGTGAGGCCCAGCTAGCCTCCTCTCACCCCTGCTCCAGCCCACCAGTCATGTCAGCAATGCCTGGCGCAGCATCTGCTTCTGCTGGGGTGTCAGGTGGCTGGGGAACTGGATGTCAAAGATGATGAAGAGATCCCCCTTCATAGTGGGGTCCTCTGGCAATGGCATCCCCTCACCTGGCACCTTCTTGAAGTATTTGGGGCTGAAATAGGATGAAAGAAAGGAGCTTAGAGGGCATCCCAGAGTCGCCTCAGCAGGTCCCTGTCACATAACTCCTACTCACATAACCCCCGGAAGGGGACAGTCTCTGCAGCCTTCACCTGGAGTGGCTCTTAGAACTGGTTGGGAAGGGAGAGGAGATTGGCTTGTTCCAAACAGCTTGCTCTCTGAAAACCTGTTTACACTGAGTATCTGATGGGGGATTCCCGAATTTTAAGGTAATGGGAAATGGGAAGAAAAGATGAGCAAACCCTGGGGTGGGGGTGGGGGCGCTGGGCTGCCAGGCAAACCCCTGCACTGGCAAAGGGCCTTTCTTGGAAAAGGACTTAGGGGATGCAACTCAGAACTCTAATGAGAAGTTTGGGGGGATGGCAGCCGCGGGGGTTGCCCAACACTGAGGGCCTCTAGCCTCAGCAGTGGCTTTGTGTGGATTAGTAAAAGGTGTTCCTTTTGCCAATGATTGCAACCCACAGCTTGGGTAGAGAGTGGGTTTGGTTTTGGTCCTCTCCCATCCCCTCAACAGGGAACCCTTGTACTGGGGGCAGCCTGTACAACTCTACTGGGCAGACATGTCTGACACTACCCCCTAAATCCCAGGCTGGCCCTTCTCTCAGCTACTGGGGCCCAAGGCAGATGGACTCACTGGACGATGTCATTGATGGGGATGTTGAGCAGACGGTCATCGAGGGTCTTCACCTCCACAGTGCAGCAGGTGAGAGCCTAGGGAGGGTTAGGGCCAGAGGTGGGGCTGGGGAGGGTCACCACAGCCCTCTTGTTTAGAAGGCACTTTAGGAACCTGTCCAGTGCCAGACACTGAGTTGGGCACAAGGGAGACAAGGCTGTTCCGGAATAGGTGAATGACCCAGGCATTCCTGCCCTCAAGGAGCTCACAGTCTGGCAGGCAGGTAAGATGGATGTTGTATAAATGTAATGCTAGAGATAGAAATAAAGGGGTCTGTGGGAGCCAAGGAGAGGTCCCTAAACCATTCAGGAGTGAGGCAGGAAGTGGAAGCAGTGGTGGTAGCTGTTGAGGAGGACCCTATAGGGTGGGGTGAGTAGACAGCATTCCAGGGAGAGGGCCCAGCAGAAATGGGAACGGAGGCATGGAAATGCACCACGCGGGCAGGGTGCTACACAGCTCAGGGGCTGGAGAGCAGGAAGCAGTGAGCAGAGAGATCACAGAGGGCCTCCAGTAGCACAAAGATGTTTGGATAGTGAGGTGTGGGGCAGGGTCTGATGAGTGTGTGGCTGGATCCCTAAGGAGAAGAGCCTGGAGATGAGTAGTGGTGGGGAGGGCCTGCTGCGCAGATCTGGTGCACAGATCCAGGCGTGCAGATGAGCAGAGGGGACCAAGTGGATGGTGACTCAGAGGGTGGAATCCACAGGGCTTAGTGACTGATGGCAGGTGGTTGCAGCAGAGGAGGCCAAGTCTAGGCGGGGCTCACTCTGATGCCCTCCCCACTGCTCCTACGCTTTGCCCACTCACCTTGCCCAGAGGGATGGGGTTCACGAAGAAGAGGTTGTCATTCTCCCTGCGGAAGTGAGGGTGTAGCTTCTCCTTTACAATGAAAATTATGTCTGCTGGGATGATGTTGGGGCCCTGGGCAGGGGAGGCCAAAGGGTGACAAGGACTAATTGACTATGTGACCTTAGCCAAGTTCCTGCCTCTACTTGTCTCCATGTCTTCATCTGTACAATGGGGGGATAAGAGGAGGTTTTCCGTAAGGGGCTTTTCAGTTTGGCCCCATAGCCCAGATGGATTAGAAGCCTGAGAAGCTTACACAGATGAATCTCCCCATAATCACTTGTGTACTGAGCATGCCCAAAATACACACTCAGCTGGAGGAGTGGAGGCTTCCTCAGATGGCGGGCAGAACACCGAGCTGGGCACCACGCCACTGCCCACACGTCTCTGTCCTGCTAGTAACTCCAGGCACGACACCCTTCTCCCAAACTTCATTAAGTCACCAAAACTCTGCTGAGGTCTCTTCTGGGCACTGGGGACAGAAGAGGTGACTGCAGCCCATAGGCCCCTAACCCCAAGGAACTCCTAGTCTTGTGGCAGGGAGGGAAAGGAAACGACAATGAATCCCCAGCACACCCAAGACGTGATAAAGGGAAGCCTAGAGGCTGGGGCTCAGAGGCGGCTGCCCAGAGCAGGGAACACTGGAGCTGGGTTTTGAAGCATGTTTCTTTGAAGTAGATGATTTATTATTTAGACAGGGTCTTGCTCTGTTGCCCAGTCTGGAGTGCAGTGGCATGATCATAGCTCACTGCAGCCTTGACCTCCTGGGCTCAAGAGATCCTCCCGCCTCAGTCTCCTGAATATCTGGGACCACAGGTACACACCACCATGACCAGGTAACTTTTTTGTTTTTAGTAGAGACAAGGTCTTGCTATGTTGCCCAGGCCGGTCTCTAATTTCGGAGCTCAAGCGATTCTCCTGCCTTGGCCTCCCAAAGTGCTGGGGCTATGGGTGTGAGCCACCAGGCCAGAACAGAAGTAGATGTTTCATAGGCAAGAAAGGGGGCAAAAAGTGCAGGAAAAGGAATGCATCTCTCCTGGCTCTGAATATTCCATCATTCTGCCTCTTCTCAGGACTTAAGGACTCAGCACACCTTGGACAGTAAGTTTTTTTTTTTCTTAAATAGTATTTAAATTGATTATTAATAGGCCAGGTGGGGTGGCTCATGCCTGTAGCCCCAGAAACTTTGAGAGGCCAAGTAGGGTAGATCACCTGAGGTCAGTAGTTCAAGGACAGCCTAATCAACATGGAGAAACCTTGTGGCTACTAAAAATGCAAAAATTAGCTGAATGGTGGGGCACAGTGGCTCACGCCTATAATCCCAGCACTTTGGGAGGCTGAGGCGGGTGGATCACCTGAGGTCAGGAGTTCAAGACCAGCCTGACCAACATGGGTTTTAGTAGAAACTTTGTCTCTACAAAAAATACAAAAATTAGCTGGGCATGGTGGCAGGCACCTGTAATCCCAGCTACTGGGGAGGCTCAGGCAGGAGAATAACTTGAACCCAGGAGGCAGAGGCAGAGGTTGCAGTGAGCTGAGATCACACCACTGCCCTCCAGCCTGGGTGACACAGCAAGACTCTGTCTCCCCAAAAAAAAAAAAAAAAAAAAAAAAAAGCTGGGCATGGTGGTGCATGCCTGTAGTCCCAGCTACTTGGGAGGCTGAGGCAGGAGAATTGCTTGAATCTGGGAGGTGGAGGTTGCAATGAGCCAAAATCATGTCACCGCACTCCAGCCTGGGCAACAGAGACTGTCTCAAAATAAATAAAATATGTAAATAAAATTATGATTAAATGGTTTCTGAGTACCTCCTGTAGTTGGGCTTTATTCTGAGAAGCACTGAAGACAATCAGGAGAACACTGGAGTTCAGACTGGGATCTCCTTTCAGCTCTCATGTTCTTGCCCTGGGCAAGTCCTACTCTTCTCTGGGCCCCAGTTTCCCGCTCTGTAAAATGGTGATAGTCCCTGGGCTTCCTGTTCACAGAAGCGTTGTGAGGTTCTGTTCCTTGGAAGGAACATTAGGGAATCCTATCTCACCCACTCTGCAGACTGGGCTGTCTACAGACCAAGGCTCAGAGGGGCAGGAAGACCTATTGCCTCCTTTCCTCCTCAGTCTTCCCACCACCTGAGCCCAGTGACTGGCCTGAATCAGCTTCTTCCCCCCTCACCTGGTCCCCTTCCTTCTCAAAGGTGATGCGTGTGCCCTGCCTCCAGCCGGGCTTCACATCAATGGTCAGGATCTTGTCCTTGATGGTGGAGGAGTACCCATCCTCATTTAGCACCTGCAGGAACATATCAGGTATGGGGAGGTCTGCTCAGGACTTTCATGAGCACAGTCAAGATCTGCTCAGATTTTCATGAACACCCAGTTGACCTTTGCACATGTGAAAAATGCTCTATGGGATTTGTACTTGGGCTCAATCTAGCAATGGGAAGAGCCTCCAGCCATGAGGAGAGCCTGCCCTGAGCCACTCGCACTCCCATTCTGTTGCCATGACAACCAAGAACTTGCGATTTCAGGATGGCAGGGCATGCCATGGGGCTGGGGCCTGAAATGCCAAGCGGTCACCATTAGTGATCAAACACACAGCTCCAGCCCTGGCCGCTAACAGATACAGGGCAAAAGTGTACTCCGTTCCTCTCTCCAAATCCCAGAGGCCCAGCCCTGAACCTCCAGCAAGTCTCTTAAACCCAAAGAAAGAAAGAACATGGAAATCAACATATCTAAGCCTCTCCCAGTGCATTCCTCCCCAACCACACGTCCAGATGGGTGCCATCTTGGAAAGCATGGCCGCATCGGCATCTCCTCTGCTGGGCAAAGGTGGAGGGGGCTTGCTCTTATGCCTGACACAGGGCTGGGCCATGGGACAGGGCCAAGCCAAGGACTAGACACGAGGCACCGAGGGTCTTCCTCAACCCATCAACATTGGGGACTGTCTCCCAGCCCACACTCCATGCCCACTGTTCTTTCTTATGCACAAGGCATGCACCCTGATGAAATCCTGGGAATAAGGTCTGGTAAAGCCCAGAGAGAAGAATTCAGAGGAGACACCTCCCATTCAGAGTCCTTCCAGTTCCCACAGGGATGGGGCTGAACTGAGAGAAAGGAAGGGAAAGAGCTTGTCCCAGTTGGGGAGACTGCAGAGGGCACTCCTGCACTAGGAAAGAACCAGGCTAATATCCTCAATTGTCCCTTCCAAATTTCAGATTCTGGAATGCTAATATTCTAGGTCTCTGAATCTAGGGTTCCCTAATTCCATCAGAGACTATGCCTGAGTCTTCCTGCCTGGGTAAGAGAGGAGGCAGCTGCTCAGGCTGCAGGGGAGAGGTAATGGCTCCCAAGAGAAACAAGCTGAGTACTCACCCTTCTGGAAATCTTAATTTTTTTGGTGCAGCCAAAGAATAAGTCCTCCAGAGACAAGTAGAGGTCCCGTTCGATTGGAGGGTCCTGCTTCTTGACCCCTCGGCCACGGAGCCCCCCAAAGTTCAAATCCACCTCACTTCCATCTGCATCAAAAAACTCTGCAGGAGGTAGGGCGAGTCGTAAGAGAAATTGTATCCAGAGACAGACAGACAGACCACACACACACACACACACACTCTGCCTCCCCTTCCAGATACACCCCCCGCCAACCTCTTCAGTGCCCCGTGTAATACGCAGCATCCCATAACCACCTCTCAGACTGGCCAGGTCAAGAAGCTGTCTTCAACTGCAGATGCAATGATTATCATCCCTTGTCACTTCCCAATGCTTCACCCCCACTTGGGATATCGCCTGCTACTGAGGCCTTAGAGACCCCCACCCAGGCAGTGCTGAAGGCATTAAGAAGCAGACACCCAAATAAAACAGCAAGTGGGACTAGCGAGGGCCAACAGCATTCCGGACTGAGGGCCTCGAGCAGACGCTGACCCACGTAGTTATTCTCTCTGAACAGGTGATTATTATTAACAAACAGGTGTTCTGTGTTTTCTCACAGAAACAAGATAAACTAGGTAAGCAGCTGGTGCCTGCTTACCACTGATCAAGGACAAATTAGAAAGTATTCTCCACGAGGGAGCCACGGGGGGCAGGGTCACAAACCCGTGCTTAAAGAATTGTTTTAACCGGTGTGTGATATACATATACTGTTTTGCTACTTTAGAATGCCCCAAGCAGTTTACCACTTGGGGAGCTGGGGTGGCTAGGTTTTCCTTGCCGCTGTTCTTAGCAAACAATATATTTTATCATACACTCAGCACTCTCCTCCCAACGCCCCGCTTCCCTGTCTCTCTTATTCACAACTTGAGCACCTTTAACTCTGTCTCAGGAAAGAGAGGCGCTCCCTCTGGTGGCTGCACTTGGGGGTGCCGGAAGAGACTGCTGTTAGCCTTTCTTTTTTCCTTTTTTTTTTTTTTTTTTGAGACGGAGTCTTGCTCTGTCGCCCAGGCTGGAGTGCAGTGGCTCAATCTGGGCTCAGTACAACATTTGCCTCCCAGGTTCAAGTGATTCTCCTGCCTCAGCCTCCTGAGTAGCTGGGACTACAGGTGCCCGTCACCGCGCCCAGCTAGTTTTTGTATTTTTAGTAAAGACAGGGTTTCACCATGTCGGTGAGGCTGGTCTTCAACTCCTGACCTCATTATCTGCCTGCTTCGGCCTCCCAAAGTGCTGGGCTTACAGGTGTGAGCCACCACACCCGGCCTGCTGTAAGCCTTTCGCAGGAAGGTCAGAGCTGCCCAGTCCTCCCTACTGTTCCCGACTCCTCTCCCCTTTGCTGTCCAGCCCAGCCCAGCCCAGCCCAAGACTACTAAAGACCCCAGCCTCAAGTTTCTATAAAGCTGTCGGCTGAGATGATGGAGGGAAAGCGTTCGTCCCTAACAATTTGAGAGGCCACCAGCATCCCCCAAACTCCTCTTTCCTCAATTTCTTCCCCCCGCCCCCCACCCCCCCCCCCCCACCCCCCCCCCCGCCCGCCCCCCGCCCGGCCCCGCCCGCGGCCGGCCCCCGCCCCGCCCCCGCGGCCCCCCCCGCCGCCCCGCGCCGCCC